>PVJD01005902.1:0-106986 GCA_004026545.1 Mormoops blainvillei
GGCTCCTTGTTCATACGTGCTGTCTGTACGCCCTCCCCTTCTGCCCCAGCACAAGCTTTCCCCGGCTTTGCAATGGATCTGAGAGCCGCCATTTGTTTCTATGTGGTGGGGCGGGAGTGGACCAGCATGGTTAAGTGGCTTTGAGCAAAAGCTGTCATCCTTCCCCAGCTTCTGATCAGTGCTGCCAACAGCAGGTCTGTTGACCTGAAGCTGCCTTGCCTCTGAGTTTGCATTCCAGCTCTATCATGTACTTACTGAGTGACTTGTGTGACTTCTCTGAGCTCAGTTTCCTAATTTATAAATTGAGGACAATGACAGTATCCATGTTATGTGATTATTTTGAGGATTAAATGAGTTAGTACATATGAAACACTTAGTACCTGTCATACAGCGAGTACTCAACATGTGTTCATGATTGTTGTTATTGGTTTTATTATTCCTGGTATTACCCTAAGGAAGAGGAGTAGAAAGGAGGCCCAAGGAAAACGGACACCTTCCTGAAGTGGCCTCCCTTACCTGAGAGACGGAGATGGCAACTGATTCCCCTTGGAGAGAAGTAGCATTTGGGATCAATTTTAGTTTTTCCAGGAGCAGCTGGTGGCAGGCGATCACGTGATACCGGAGAACCTGGGGCATCAGGCCCTGTTTGTCCCAGTCTTTAATCTGGAATAGAAGGTCAGAGGGTTCCTGCCAGGGCCGGGAGCCTTTGCCCCCCCTTGTCCTGCCGCTGTGCCGTACTCCATGTGCCCCCCGCCATCCCTCTCCCCAGCTGGGTCCGGGGGAGGCAGGAGTCAGGGCTGCCTTGTGGCCAGGGTGACAGGACAAGGTGACAGGTGAGAGACTGTTCAGACAAGAGGGGGAAAGTGGCCCTAGTTACTGTCCTGCTCCCATTGTCGGGTCTCCGAGTGGAGGAGAACTTGGAGATCCTCTCATCCAGCATTTCACAGCACAGGCGGCAAGGACCCCAAGTCCTGTGAGATGCCACTTAAAAAAAAGAAGTTTTCTTGTGAAAAACACTGGGAAATACTGCATTTGTTTCCCCTTTTGGAGAGGCACCTGGGCCAGGCTTAAACCTTTTGACTGGGAGAGGCTACGATGCTTCTCCACTGGCGAATCAAAATGCAAACAAAATTAACCATAAAGTAGGTGTAATAAAAAGCCATGTGGTTCTCACTGTTTTATGATAACTCCTCTGATGTTTTAAAAAAAAATGATCAAATGTCAATGTTTATCAAAAATTATTTTTGTGTCCCTGCTTTGTTGATGTCCAAAATATACGCAGAGAGAGGCAGCGTGTGGCGGTGAAGAACACACACTCTAGGGGTGGGTTGGGTTCCTTGGGTCTCCATTGGCTAGTCAGGTCACCTTGGGAAAGATACTCCTCTCAGTGTCCTCAACTGCAAAATGGGGATAATAATAGCACTCAGCTCACAGGACTGTCATGATCAGGTACTAGAAATAGCGTCTGGTACATTCAACAAATGTTTGCTACATTACGATACATTAATAGGCACCCCAGCATGAAGAGTCCCAGTGACTGTCAGAACGTTAAAGGCTCTGATTTGTCCTGCCAGGAGAAAAACCTACTTAAATCCCTTCAATCCAGCCTTCCCCTTCCCCTCCCCTCATCTTTCGTTCCTGGGAAGTTTTGGATCATTTAAGAATTGCTGATCTTTTTCAACCTCCTACTCTATTCGGGAATGTCCTTTAGAGGGTCTCTAGCCAGTGGTTACCCAAAATCACTTCATTGCTTCCCCTGATGGGGGTCCTTATGCTGAGAGGCAGCCCCTTCTGTTGCTGACCACGCTGCAGCTGATCTTAAATCTGCTGCTCAGAAATGTCACCACTGCTGGTTCCAGGGTGACACCCAAAGACTGCGTTCCAGCCCCAGACCCCTTCCACCGGCCTAAACGTCACACTTACCCGAAGATCCTCATCAAACGCTGCAGATGTAGGTACAAAAACGGTGAAGGGGCCCGGACCAGCCAGATCTCGTACAGAATGCTCCTATAGGAAAGAATTACATGCCATGCAATTCACATAAGTACAGGTAGGGGCTCCAACGAGAGCCATGGCGGTGGCAGAGGGGCATGAACACTGCGGGGGAGGGCTGTGCTTCATTTAGTCTCAGATTCAAACTCACTCAGACTCGTCGTCACTGAAATAACATTTATTTTAATCTGGTTATCCAAATAACATAATGCTTATTATAGTAGAGATCTGAAAATACAGTATAAAGAATAAAATAACTACCCATAACGCCACCATGTGTCATTTTCAGGTATTCCTTTCCAGTGTCTCTTCCACATATAAATATTTTACGTAATTGGGATAACACAAATATAAGTCATAAGATGATTTACTTAACTGTTCTAATCGTCTTCGTGCCAATACTAACAACCTATGGTTATATTTTCTTCTAATTTTTCTGATTTTATTCCTCTGGATTTTTATCTTTTAGTTTTAATATATCTAGAATGTAGATGTATAATGTGCAGAAAGATCTAACCTAATATGGTCACCCAAAGAGTTAACCGGTTGCCCTGTAATGCTTCTTTTTGCCACTGGCATTATGGTAGTTTTTTCCTGCGCCACATTCTTATGTGTAGAATGGGCTGGTGTGACATTTTTCACTCTTTCATGCTGGCTACCTGCAGTCTGAAAAGCTCACCCATGACCAGCACAAAGCCTGCTCCGGAAATCCCGGTCTCCAGACTTTCTTCTACCCTTACCTACCCCAGAGGCTACAGGTTTATCTCTATTTGACTTGAGACCCAGCTCTAACAGCAAGACAGACACACATATTCTTACCAGCAGTTGGAAGAAATACTGGGAAGTTTTGGGGTTCTTGGGAAGCTCCTGGAAACAAAGAGAGGGCAGGTTCACTTAACATCTGTGAATTACATACGGGAACAACACAGGGTTATTGCAGGACAATTTCTCTAAGATCGAGGGCATCTACCATTCTTTCAGCTGGGAATCTGCCACCACGGGCCTTTTCCGAGCCCCATCGATAGGCTGTAACGGATGTTCAGAATGACAGTGTGGATGCGTTGTGAGCTCTGCAACCTTTCTGGAGTTACCATCTGATTTATCAAAGAAAGATCCAGCCATTTCCAGAAGCAGCTGAGCTTTAAGAATATTTTCAGAAGTTTGACTATTTTTTTATTATTGTTACTTTTTAAACAACCACAAAAATTTATTTTTTCACAGTTCTGGAGGTTGGAAGTCCAAGATCAAGGTGCAGTATTTCTGAGGCCTCCCTCCTTGGCTCGCAGGCCACCGTGGCCTTCTTACTGTGTCCTCACATGGCCTGCCCACTGTGTGTACATCCCTGGTGTCTCTTTTTGTGCGTTCAAGTTCAAATAGTTTTTAAAAAATTTTAAAAGTTACAGGTTCATGGCAGATTTAGTTTCTCTATTAACACAAATTTTGGATCAGCTGAAATGCTTCAGTCTCTCTTTAAATTAAATACCGTGATGCTCACCTTATAATAGGTAGAAATCTACACGTGTCCTGGGGCCTCACCCTCTAGGCCCCGTGCAGAGGTTCGCATGCTCTCTGGCAGCAACCCGCACGGGCCACGCCTTTGGTTACCATGTCCTCTGAGCCCGCTGCATGCACCATCTCATTTAATACTTACAACAACCTGATGGGGTGCGTTTTATTATTATTATTTTTTTACTGGTTAGGGAACATACATAGAGAGGTGATGGCACCTGTCCAAAGTCCCATTACTAACGGGAAGAGCTGAATTCCAGGCCAGGGCTTTCAGACTCCAGGACCGTAGGTCTGAATCACTATATGCCAGGTCAAATGAATTCCCAGGGGTAGATTACATTTCTTTTCACTTTCCATTTATGTAAAAACAGTCTTTCACATTGTTAGAGAGCTTCCCATTTTAGAAGACTCTCGCATGTTCCTTGGAAACCTGGATTCTTAGCACAGCGAGGGAAGTAGGATGTAATTTAGGGAAACACGCCTTGTGTTACCTGATGGATGTTGCCACGGCAGGTAAACCCGTCCCCGATGTAGTTCGGCTTGCAAACGCAGGTCCTTTCTTCTTCCCCAGTGTGATTGCAGATGGCAAATTCACTACAGCCACCATTTTTCTGGTAAGATTTCCAAGGGGTGGGGGATAGGAGTCAGATCAGTTAGTCTGGCCACTTTGCCGACATTCACAAAGCAACTCTATATTGACATTTATTTTTTGCCTCCTCTCTAACTGATTGGTTTGCATTGTTTGTCCTTTCTCGAACTGGCCTTCCAATTCCCTGCAGTTGTAAGGGCCACCTTCTTCAACAGCCTTATAACCCAAGGTGGCAGGTACACTGATAAGCCCAGAATTGCCAAATGGGAACTTCCTTGGCACCTGGGTGTTAGCTGGAAAGGTCCCAATCTTGTTTGACTCTTCCCTGCTGTAGACTAAATTCTGATCCCATCTTAGCAAAGGTAACAGTCAGCAGCAAGAAGGAAGTAAGTATAAAATGATACAACACATTGTCCTTTTCCGCAAAGGGCTTGTAAACTGTGGAACATGGGGCAGAGACCAAAGCTATGCGCAAAGCCAAGTGCAGTTGAAAGCCGACACCCATGGGAACACCAAGAAGGGCTCTGCGAGCCCCAGCAAAGGTCCTCAGGGAGGCAAGAATGGGAAGTTCAAGAGCAGTCAGATGAGGTCGAACAGAGGAGGAGGTCAGCAGTCTAAACGGCGGGCTTCAAGATCTCCGCCCCCAATCCCCACTGCAAAAGTATCTGTGGACCTGACTGGTGTGGCGCAGTGGGTCGGGCATGGTCCTGCAAAGTGAAAGGTCTCTGGTTCGATTCCCGGGTTAGGGCACATGCCTTGGATGTGGGATCAGTCCTTGGTCCCCGTGTACAAGAGGCAACCGATTGGTGTTTCTTATATCAATTTTTTTTCTCCCTCTCTTTCTCCTCCTTTCCCCTCTCTCTAAAAAATAGATGAATAAAATTTTTTAAAAAAAAGTATTTGTGGATCGTGATATGTTGGCCTGGAAAACACCCACCACTTCAGATTCCTGCATCAGGCCGACACAGGTCAGCGAGCTGTTCAAGAAAGCTGACTCCTGAAAGACCATGGACCATCCCCTGGGGACCCTGGGTCTTCCAGCTAAATGCCCTGGATCTACTTGTCCCAATACCCCGCATGCTCTGAGCCCACAAAGATGAATCCCCTTTTGTTCCACCTGCCTGCTCATCTCCATCAACAGCAGAGGCCGAGGCTCCCAAGGCCCCCTCCTACTACAGGGACACCCCGCTCCATGTTGCTCCGCATACCAGCGATCTGACCCTGTGTCCTCCCACATCCCACCCTCACAAACCCCTCCCCACACCCTCTGAAACTCATTGCTGTTAGCAGACTCCCAGCAGTGTCCACCTGTTTCTCTGAAAGCTCTCTTTACCTTTTACGGAAGAGGTACCTGCCTCCTGCAAACGCTGTTTTTCCTGTCCGCCAACACTCTCCTCCCCAAGAAGACATTTCACTCTGTCACCTCTCTCCTCAACTCTTAATCACTGCCCTCTTACTTTCAGTTGATGAGCTCAACTCCTATCTCATGGAGAAAAGAGACATAATAGATGAGAACCTCCTTATCTTCCTGTCCTGAAGTTCAGCGCCTGCCTGAGCCGGAACTCACAGCGGCTTCTGCCCCAGTGCCTAAAACAGTGCCTGGTATCCAGCGAATGCTCTCGACCGCGTGCATGCCCTGCTGTGCAAGGCCCTCTACGGGATATACGGACAGTCTCTGACTTCACGGAGCTATTCATTTAGAATGGCCAGACATAGACATTTTAAAGTTAATTCACAATAAAGGGCCCCATGAAGTAGGTGCCCATGAGTGACTCACTGATGACTAATTGACCGGCTGACCAACTAATGGACTGATTGACTGACTACCTACCTACCTACCTACCTACCTACCTACCTACCACTCCCCATGCTCCTCTGTGAGGCTCATCTCTCCACCTGTGGGCTCTGGGCCCATTCCCCATCTCTACTCATGTACTTTCCTCCTGTAACAATCTACCGTCTCTCCTCCAGTATCAATTTCCTTCTCTCTATGGTATTATACTCATCAGCATAAACACATGCTTTAATATTACTCATCTTGAGAGAAAACAAACTTCCTTCCTTCATGAAAATAATCCAGTGAGTGGTGGTAGTCATGGGCACAGATGAAAGGAGAGTGGTCATGAGTTAATGACGCTAGCACCAGAGTGTCAGGTACAAGTGGCTTCATTGCATTAGTTGTCAAGACAAGGCAGCCATTTTTGGGAAAAAAATGAAAAAGCTGCTGGAAGAACTCCTGTTAAAATAAGTTTGGCCAGTCCTGGCTGGTGTGGCTCAGTTGGTTGGCGCACCATCCCATAAACCAAAAGGTTGCGGTTCAGTTCCCAGTCAGGGCACATGCTCAGGGTGCGGGTCTGGTCCTGGTCGGAGCACGTACAGCAGGTGACCTATCAATGTTTCTCTCTCGCATTGATGTTTCTCTCCCTGTCTCCCATCCATCCCCTCTCTCTAAAATCAATAAGCACACCCTTGGGTGAGGATAAAAAAGTCTGGCCGTAGTATTAGTTGTAATAGCTCCACATCCCAGTTGTCTGCTCTCTGCAGATTCTTCCCTATCATCTCCACAGGGTCATTTCACGTGGGAACCTTGTTCTCCAGAGGAGCTTGCCACATCAACACAAGGTGACAGTAGGTACTGCGCTTGGAGAGGAAGGGTTTTCATTACAGGGTGTCTGCGCTGTTCTCATGCCCAGAGTTGGAGGCTCTCGGAGGGGCAGTGGTATGAATTAGGAAAGTAAGGTGCTTCGATGGGGCCCCCACTGGGGTCACTGCCTCGCGGGAGGAACGAGCACCCCAAGAAGCAGCCAAGACTGGCCCTTGAGTCAGAGAGAAGAGAGTTCAAGCCCTGGCTGTGCCTTTGCTTGCTCTGCGGTCTTGGGCAAGGACCTTCAGCCCTCCCACTTGCGGCGGGTTGAATTTTGGCCCTCCGGAAGGCACATTCACCTCCTAAGCACTGGTACCTGTGAAGGGGACCTTGTTTAGAGAGTCTGTGCGGATGCCATTAAGGATCTTGAAAGGAGATCATCTTAGGTTAAACAGGTGGGCCCAAGGTGGGTCCACTAGTGTCCTTATTAGGAAAGAAGACACAGACACAGAGGTAAAGGCCATGAGAAGACAAAGGCAGGGACTGGAGTTTCCCCAACATCACCACTGGAACGCGAGGGAGAAATGAGCCTCGAGCCAGAAGCAGCTCTGAGGAGATCGCCCCAACACCCCATCTCCTAGAAGGGGGGTCTGAGGCACCCCACGCCTGACCTCAGAGGGCCTCGGTCCTAGAGTTGTACTCACGGTTAAGCAGACATTGATGAGTGAGCAGACCTTCCCATCTCCGGTGTATCTTGGCAGGCAGTTACAGACGGCCTGTCCAGGAGGAGAGGGACATGGGTCATTTCACAGATAGATTCTGCTGGCTCTCACACATGAATCCCGTAGCGGCAATGGTGATGTTAGCTGATTTTACACTGGTGATGCCTATTTTATAATGATAACTGTCATCTCACATTTTAGCACCTTGGGTACACCTCACTCTGTTACTAGGATCTCCTACCTATCCTATCTTTGCTACCAAGATACTTTATTTAAAAAAAAAACTTTGTCACCTTTTTTGGTCCCTTGCCTTCTGGGCACTCAGCTCTTTTCTCCCTTTGGATGGTAAAGGTTCAATTGCAAGGAAGCTAAGCTCTTGCCCACCACCGTTCACACTCAGTTTTTGCTCATCTCTACCCAGCCAGGCCCCCTGGCATGAGCACTGGGATGTGCCAGGTGATGCCTTTGCAGGAAAATCAGTTGCACAGGTGAAAATAATCGGTCAAACCTACTGTTTGACCAAGGAAGTCAGTTGGGCACTTCAAGTTGAGGGAGGGGACACTGTCTACAGGAAGTTAGGGACTGTCTAGTTCATCCCTGTGTCCCATGTGCCATGTTCAGCAGGACCTGGGCTTGGGGGTGAGCGGGGCTGAAACCAGTTATGCTGGATTCACCAAGCTGTGTGTCCAGAGGAAGGGGCACCTGTTGCTAGTGTGTCCCTCCCAAGGGTGGCTTTTCTAGTTCAAATGAAAGTCTCCTACACAGGAGAGGTGGCTCTGGTCTGATGTCTACTTGTTAGAACTTGAACTCATTGGCTAGAACAGCCAGGGCCAAAGTGGGGGTTTCACTGCTCATCCTCTTCAACCTTCATTTCAGGCCCTGATCTGGGCTCAAACATTTACCAAGATGCCCATGAGCCACCTGTCCTGGGCTAAGGCCCTGTCTTGGAGATCAGCGCTGCGTCCCCCTCGTCCCTCTCGTTGCCTTCTAGATCCAGAGAGGGACCGCTAGAGGCCCTGAGCACCAAAAATTTTGCAGGTTTTCCTCATCCCATTAGTAGAAAGAAGAACTCCACTGAACTGCAAAATATGTATAAGGTAGACCAATGTCGACTGTTCTAGTTTTCCCTATGACTACATATGTAAATATATACATAAACAATTCTTTCACAATAAATAGGTTTTTTCCCCCTTATTTGGGGTGCTTTGGGTTCTTGCTTGATCTGCCCATTGGGAGACCTGGCACCGAGGTCTCTAAAGGGCCCAACAAGGTCCATAAAACATTCCCTGGGGAACTTCACCCCTCTTCCCGTTTCTGATGTATGCAATCTTCTGCCTGACCATGTGCTGTTTGTGACGTGACAGAGACTGAGGGAGGTGGAGCTTGTGTCCTCAAGCCACCAGCTTCTCAGCTTGTGTCTTTTGACCTGTGACATTTCCCCTCCTTTGGAACCCTCAGATTTATCCACCTGCCCAAGCCTGTGCACTGGGGAGGCCCTGCAAGGTCATTGTGTTAGGGAATAGGTGACCAGGAGAGGGTCTAAAAATGTTATCCCTGCTGCGGCACATGCACTTCAGCCTCGAACCAAAGAAAAACTGTGGGATTCTGGGAATCAGGGAGCTGAAAGAAAGGGGAATATTGTTGAAGATCTAGATCTAGGTGCTTCTGGAACCATGTGCTGTTTGGAGAAGCCTACTTCTCCCCACTCTAGGAAAGCCCCTTCTCCTAAGGACCCTTTGTCTCCCCTCCCATTTCTCCTCATTCCCAAAGAATGGCCTCTTTGGGAATGCTTTCAGAATTTCCACTGAAGTATTTACTTTCTGCCAAGGTCTCTTCTTAGCCCACTTCTCTCAGTCCTGGGTCTAAAGACCCTTAGCTGTACCTCTGCCACCACCCCCCCCCCCAACCCAAGAAGCAGAGCTCACCTGGTTAGGTCCTGTCTGTGTGCACTCTGCGTGCCTGTGACAGCCACCATTGTTCTCCAAACACGGGTTGATCTCTGTAAACAAAAGCCAACACCTGGCATGAGAATCATGCTTCATTTTCAAGTGAAGGCATCTGGAGAGGCCAGCCAGGATGGCTAATTGACTGAGGAAGGCAGGTGTCAAAGTGTGATTCAGTTTTCTGACAACCCTGAGGCAGAAGTAACTCAACAGGGAGGCTACCAGATGCAGTTTGTCAAAGTGGACTCTCTGGGGTGGGGCGTGCCCGCAGAGCCACTGTCTGTGGGCTTGAAGCTGTCCTCTGTTGAATGAATATAAGCATTTGCAGCCAAGGACTTGAAATAATAGAATCTTAGAGTCCAATCCAACCTGCTATGAATGAGGAGATTTATTTAGGATTTAAAAAATGTATCGCCACCATCATGGTCTAATTGATTCAGGGAAGAATGATCAGTAGATGCCAATTTTAGGTGGTATTTTGATGAGGAGCAGGATATTTGCTTGGTGTTAAAGGCTCTTCCCACTGACTGTTTATTAGTACCAGTGGAGAAGTCAGACAGCACCTTGACCGAGGGGTCAAAATTAACAGCACAAACAAAAGGCAGTTAGAAATCACAAGCTTCCAGCGTGATATTGGGCTTGGAATGCCAAATCTGAATATAATCATGAAAAAACATCAGACAAACCTCAAATGAAGGACATATTAGAATAAAAAAGCTAGGGTGATGAATGATATTATTGCAAAAGGTCAATGTCATAAAAGACAAAGCAAAGCTGAGGAATGTCCCCCCCCAGGGCAAAGGAGACTAAAGACACATGAAAACTAAATGCAATACCCAACACTAGATTGGATCCAGAGGAAAAGCTGCCAAAAAAAAAAAAAGGCATTATTGGTTCAGATGATAAAATCAGAATACAAATGACAATTAGACAAAAGTGTTATAACAATAAAAAATTTACTGAAGTTGATAACAGCTGTGGTTATGTAAGAGTTATCCTTATCCTCAAATATGCTCAGGTATTTAATGATAAAGGCAATATGAGGTAAAAAGCTTATTCTCAAATGTTACAATAAAAATAAATATGTGTGTGTGTGTGTGTGAGACAGAGTGAGAGAGGGAGCAAAAGATAAAGCAAATGGGGCAACATATTAATAAGTGAACCTAAGTAAAGAGGAGATAGGTCTTTTTCTGCACTGTTCTTGCAACTCTTCTGTGTGACTTTTTTTTTTTTGCAACTAAAAAGTTAAAATTTAAACAACTTACAACGGCATACCTTTAGAGAAGAACAATGTGTAGCCATTAAAATAATCACTTGGAGGTTTAGTTATTTTCAGGAAGGGTTGTTCCATCATATTGCTAAGCACAGTAAACATTATATATCATAAGACACATTTCTTTTGGCTTTAAAAAACATGTGCACAGCCCTGACCAGTGTGGCTCAGCTGGTTGGATAGCAGCCCGCAAAGTGGATGTTTGTGGGTTCAGTTCCCGCTCAGGGCACGTGCCTACATTGCGGGTCTACCATGCGAGAGGCGGCCAATCGATGTTTCTCTCTCACACTGGTGTTTCTCTCCCTCTCTTTCTCCCTCCCATCCTCTCTCTCTAAAAAATAAATAAGTAAAATCTTAAAAAAGTACATGTATACATAGCAAAATGGGGTAATATAATAGCAGCAAGGGTGGTTATCTCCAGATTCCACCCCTGTCCCAGCCTATACACACCCTCTAATTTTTCTATATTGAGAGTGTGCTACTTGTATTAAAAAAGAACTAATGTTTTAACATTCAGTTGCCATCGGTAATGTTTAACTGGAACAAGTTTGGCCCCTTTCTGCTCTCAAAGTGATCACACACCTTCATACCTTCCTGCCCAGACAAACTGAAAGATGGCTCAACAGAGTCCACACATTAGGATCGTATGACAGGGCCCCGACTCTTAGACCATTGCCACTGCACTGATGAGGGATGGCACGTACCTATGCACACGATGCCGTCGCCAGCATAGCCTTCCTTGCACCTGCACACTCGGTTTCCGGGGGTGGTCCTCTTACAGGTAGCCTTGGCAGAGCAGCCTCCGTTGCTGATCTCACAGGCGTTGGTCGCTGTTGGAGATGCGGATGACACAGCGCAGAGAAGGGAGAGGGGGGGAAAACGTTGACACACTTTACTTGTCACTGAGAAATGGAAGTACTTCAAAGTGGCAGACATTGGATTAAATAGGGATAATTCAAAAGAATGCAAAGGATCAGATCTCTTCACTGGTGATGTCTACTAAGTGATAGAAGAAGAATAAAAACCAAATTTTCACAAATTCTTCCAAAAACTAGAAGAGAAGGGAAGGTTTCCCAATTCATTTTCTGAAGCCATTATTTCCCTGATATCAAAACCAGACAAAGCCATCACAAGAAAACTACAAACCAATATCCTTTATAAATATAGACACAAAAATGCTAAAAAAATACTTGCAAGTCAAATACAGAAATGTATAGAAAGGATTATACAGTAGTCCCCCGTTATCCATGAGAAGTCCTGAGATTTCCAGTGGATGGCTGAAAGAGTGGATACTATCCAACCCTATGTATACTGTTTTTTCCTGTACATAGATACCTATGATAAAGTCTAATTTATAAATTAGGTAGAAAGGAGATTAACAATAACTAATAATAAAATAAAACAATTATAGCAACATGCTATAATAAAAGTTACGTGAATGTGGTCTCTCTCCCTCTCAAAATACCTGGAATTTTCCATGTAATGTTTTCAGACTGCGGTTGACTATGGGCAACTGAAACCATGGAAAGGGGGAATGACTACACCCTGACCAAGTGGGATTTACAGAGGAACACGATGTGGTTTAATGTACCAAAAAAATCAATTAATGTAATACAGTATTTCAATAGAATTCAAGACAAACACCACATGATCATCTCAAGAGAAGGAGCAAAAGCATTTACTGAAACGAGTTCAACAAAGTTGCAGGGCTCAAGTCCCTTTTTTCCCCACTCCAGAGTCCCCACGCCCCGGCCACACCCTAGGTCAATCAAATCAGTGTTTTGGGGAGCTCTTCCAGTGTGCACAAGGCTGTGAACCACTGCTCAGAGACAAGAGGTACAATCCCTCAGCGTCGGTTTCCTTTCCCCGGGCACAGCCGGCTGCCCCGCCCCACCCAGTCCCTCCGGCAATGGCTGGTAGCAGCCGCCCACGCAGGCTGCAGGAGCACAGACGCCCCGCAGCTCAGGCTAGTCTTTCTCCCCAGAGCGATCCCCCTCCCCAACTCCCCGCCCACTTGCCTGCGCAGGCCGTCCCGTTCCCTTGGAATCCTGCCGCGCATTGGCACGAGGCTGTGCCATCCGGACTGAGGAGGCAGCTGCCAAGAGAAAGGGCAGATACTGTTTGTAGATAAGCACACAACGCCCGCCCGGTCCATGGCCCGCAGTCCAGCTCCCGCCCCAGGCGGCACTCAGAGGTCTCCTGCCTCAGGGCGCAGGAGGACAGTCCCTCCCTAGTTTGGCCACAGGCACCTAAAATTGCGGTCACGATGAGGCAAACCAGAGTATGTCTACGTGGGCATGACCTGTGGGATAAGTGGGTAGCTACCCATCCTCAGAGAGTCACCTGCGTGTTAGGGGTTGTGCTGCACACATTACTGCATGTAACTTACACACTATCCAATACCCCTGACAAAGGGGTATTATTATTATTCCCATTTACAGGTGAAGAAACCAAGGCTTCAGAGGTATTAAATCGTTGAGTCAAGGTCATGCAGTCAATGACAATGACAGAGGTTGATCTGAATTCCTGTCTAACTTCAGCTAAGAGGCTCTTTGTTAATTAACCCATTGAGCCCTGCGGGGAGTTAGCCGCTGGAAGTCGAAGAGCAAAGCAGGCTTGGCTGTGAACTGGGAGGAAGCTCTGATGACAGCAGGGGCCCGCTGGGCCCCCTCTGCCTCTGTGACGGAGTCCCTGTGGCTTGAACTGGGGATAATGATTGGCATTTGGCCAGTGTGCCGAGTAACTCGGGTGGCAGCTTGTTTAAAAGGTTGGGTCTGGCAAGTTGATGGCAGCCTCTTCAGAAATACATCTAGTTTTCTATTGAAAATGTATCCTAAATCCTCAGAAATGGCCTCAGAAAAATATTCTCCTGAGGATAGGGCGTAGGGTGCACACTGTTAGGAAAGAATCCCTTTTGTATTGTCCCCAGAGGAGGCCCAGGGGGTACCTACTTGGCACTGGTGTGGCATGTCCCATTGCAGTTGTCTTTTGTGATCTCTGAAAAAAAATTGCTTTATCAGACCTCTTTTATTAAATTTCACTCAAGACTTTTTTTTTTAGTATTTGATACTAGGAAAAAGTTTATTTTTCTGCTAAAAAGGATATGCATCGAGTTTACTATGTAAAACTGTAGGACCATGTAGATTTTTAAAAACATAATTTTTAAATTTTCGATTACAGTTCATGTACAATATTATATTAGTTTCAGGTGTACACCCCAGTGACTAGATGTATAGAACTTACGAAGTGACCACCCCAATAAATCTAGAACCCATCTGACACCATATACAGTTATTGTATAGTATCGGCTCTATTCCTTTCACTGTACTTTACATCCCCATGACTATTTTGTAACTATCCATTTTTACTTCCTAACCTCTTTATCCTTTTCATCCATCCCTCAACCCCCCTCCCATCTGATAATGTCATACAGATCAAGTAGATCTTTATTTTCATTGGCTGCCAGGAGTCTCAGAGCCAAATCTGAAGGTCAAATATATGAATGGAGTGTCTCCTGTGTGCCGGGCCCTGAGTTAGATGGAGAGGATGCCAGGATGGGTACCACTCAGTACCCTCCCTTAGGGCTGGGTGCTGAGGCAAGTCCCTTCCTGGAGCTTTATTTTCTAGGTTGTTTATATTTCCCATGTTCCCTAGTCTTTATAGTTTTTCATCACTTTCTTATGAAGTGATAAAAATAAGCAAACACCTAATTATAACAAATATTAAAAGTGGGGTTTTTTTGGTATGTGCAGAAAGAGCTCAGGGTCTGGCGTATAAGAGGTGCTCCTTATCTATTTGTTGAATTAATTCCTAATTTCCTGGAACAGTATAGGTTCTTGCTCTTGAATGCCTAGTGTTTTCGGTGCTCCTGGCAGGGGAGGATCCAGAAAGAAGTGGTTAGAGATGAGGAAAACATACCCTTTGGGCTGGATGCTCATGCTGAGAGCTTTTGGGAGGGAAATCTTGGGCCTGGCAAGTCACACAGAAGGACTTGAAGCAGACCTGGCGTGGCAGTGACCTGCTTGTGTCAGAGGGAACACTTACAGGCCCAAATGGAATCGCGCGGATGCAATGAAATGTTGCGTCTTTCTGTGTGCTGTCCCTCCGACCCGGAAGCCTGCTTCTTTCTTTTCACTCTCTATTGAAATTCCAATCATCTTTCAGGTCCTCCTTTCTGAAACCTGCTCTAAACCTTTGAGCCAACTTCAATTAATTAGTAATGGTGTGCTCTTTCGATGTGCACCCCGACCCCAACCTGGCCTCAGAGGGAAGGAATGCAATGACTGATTCATCATGTCTGCCGCGGGCTGGGGAGTGAGGAGTTTGCACACAGACACCGGAGTTGTCTTCCTTGCTGTGATCTAGAGGCTCGTGGCTCCCCATTCCCGTACCTCCATCTCTGAACACTGTTGAAGATTTGTTTCCTTTACTAGATTGGAAGCTCCGGTGCAGAGTGTGCACTGGGGGCAAGGCTGGAAAACCCGGCAAGTGCCAGTTGGTGAATAGCTTTGCACCTCACCTTGTTAAGGTGTTTCTCTTGGAGGCACTGAACTTTCTCCTGGGGACAATGAAGAATCATAGCAGGTAGGGGGTGAGAAACACGATCTTTTGTATTGCTATAGACTGAATGTTTGTGCCTGCCGCAATCTGTATGTTGAAACTAATCCTCAGTGTGGGGGTATTTGGAGGTGGGGTCTTTGGGAGGTGATTAGGTCATGAGGGTGGGGCGCTCATGAATGGGATTAGTCCCTTACAAAAGTGACCGCAGAGAACTCCCTTGCCTCTCTTGCCATAACACAAGGAAATGGTAGTCTGCAAACCAGAAGACGGCTTTCACCAGACCCTGACCGTGAACTTGGACTTCCATCTTCCTGGGCAGGGAAATATTAATTTCTGTTGTTTATAAGCCACCCAGTCTATGATACTTTGCCATAGCAGCCTGAATAGACTGAGACTTCTATGTTTTGGGAAGTTCTCTCTGGCAGCGATGTGGAGAATGGAATGGAGAGAAATATAATATGAGGCAATGAGACATATCACAAGGCTACTGGTGAGAGCAGGAGCAGAAGGAATAAAACAAATGCAAAAAGAGATATGTATGAGATGCTCATTGCAGCATCGTATGTGATAGCTGAAAATTAGTTTCAAAAAGCTTGGTACAGTCATATCATAGAATATTGTATAGAAGTTAATTATGTTGACCTGTATTCATTCACATGGAAAAATATCCATTATATAAAGTGGAAAAGTAAACTACAGAACAGTCTATAGAGTATGGCCCTATACACATATGTTTGTATGCCTATAAAAATGTTGGAAGGCTAATACAAAATGTTAAGGATAGCCTTTTCCTGCCTTGGGAGTAAGAGTAATTTTTATTTTCTTCTTTCTGCTTTTCTTTATTTTACAAACTTTTTGCTGCAAGTAGAGTTACTTTTATTGCTCAAAGAAGAAATAAAGATGCCACTTCTATTTTAGAAGGAAAAAAAAACAACCCGTAGGGGTTGAGAAGGGAGGCCGAAAACAGATCGAAAGTCCTGAGGGGCTGGCTGTAACTTACCGCTGTCACATTTCACTCCTCGCCAGCCCACGTCACATTCACAGGAGCCGTCACCGGAGGGTCCTTGGCTGCATCTCCCATGGACACAAGAACACACTAAGTGAAAAAACACCATACACTGTCAGACTTCTCAGCTTTGTTCCATAACTCATTGATCATTTACGACAAAGATTCACTTCATTGCACTTAATTCTCCAACCTGGTTTCAGAGAATAGTTGTCTGTAATGGATTCACAGGAAAGGGGCCTGGGAGGTGGAATCGAGCAGGCTAACAGGTGAATTGGGTCATGCCTCTACATGGACCAAAGTTTTGGGGACTGTGTAGCACTGTGGGACTGCTGCCCAAGCAGTGAGAGTGTCCTCAGCTGAGGTTATTTGAAGATCCAAGGCTATATGGGAGCCTTCGGGGTCCCTAACAGTGGACTTTAAAAGAAGCCCGTTTGCTACTGGGTTTATATGAACTTGGTGCGGCACTGCCCTCTTCAACAACGTAGAAATGACAAGTCCTCTGTTACGCAGCAGTATCATGAGCCCCATTGAGAATGGGATGAAAGCTAGGGATGTCTTCCCCAGGGAAAACATTTGGCCTGTGGGGGTCATCTGTGGATCCCAGGTGAGGAACTCCTGCACAAATGCAAACGGATAATATCTTCCATGTAACAGAGAAACAAATCATACGGTCCAATTAGAATGAGTCAGTTAGATATTGATTTTGCCTTGCTTGGACCAGCTAATGATGAAACAATGAAAGCCAGGTCAAATCTATGGTTTTTAGTGCAAGGGGAAAGAAATGCTTTGTTTTCTCATCATGAGTTAGGAAATCTCCCTCCCAAACTGACCAGGGTGTGTCCCTGGGCACAAGAAAATTCAGGGTAAGTGAATGCAGATGACTTGGCTCAAACAAAGCACAATTTTTTTAAAAAAAATTTTTGGCAGAAACCAATGAAAGCATGTGGTTTCCAGAAGGTGAATCGATAGAGCGATCTTCATGTAAAAGAAAACATCATTCGAGAGCAAAGCTTTTGCGTCAAAGTGTGTGTTCAAATCTCAGTTCTGCCTCTTTCAGGTGTACCTTAGGGGGAAGTCATCTAACCTCTTTGCCTTAATATCCTCCTCTGTAATATGGGTGTGACCTTACATACTCCCCTGTATAAGGTCCCTATGTGGATTAAATGAGACAGGGTGCACACACGTGCTTTTCAAACCATCAAGTACTGTCCAAAACTGAGAGCGTGACTACGAGGGTCAGTCGGACACAGGCAAATACAGAAACGTGGTTAGGATGGGGAGTGTCAAGGAACAGGTGCGGGGTGGGTTGGTAGGTCTAGGTGGGAGACTGAAGATGTTGGGAAACTCCGCCTTACGCAAATTACACAACCCAAATGACATTGTAATGCACGTGATCACTGAGGCAGGATTCCAGCCTGCCCGGGACACAGGCCGAGTTCTTCTTCTCCCCTGGGGCCTGGTGGGGAGGAGCGGGGTACGCACCTTGGTCACAGTGGAGGCCGTACTTGCCCTCCGTGCAGGTCTCGCAGGCTGTCCCATTGAAGCCCTCTCCACACTCGCACACGCCCGTGCCGTTCACTCCGTCCAAGCAGATGCCATTTCCGAAGCAGACGTTCTCGGCTTGCCTGGGGCAGGGCTGGCACTGGGGGCCGAAGAAGCCTGCACAGCACTCTCTTGTCTGAAACGAAAGGCCGGGGCTGGGTCTGCACGCCCACCTCCTGGTTTTGTCCAGTTGCGGTGCAGACATTCTGCTGATGGCACTGGCTGTGACCCCACTGTGGAGGGGTTGCAGGAACCCCTGAGAACCTGGGAGGCTAAGCAATTCCCAGGCGTGCCCGGAATGGACGGAGGCCCCCACTAAGGAGATTGGAAAGAGGGAAAGGAAACAGGCGAGGAAGAGAAGAGGATGAAGCAAAGTGAGAGAGAATGAGGGGCAGCAGTGACTAAGGAAAAAATAATGCAGGGAAAAAATAATTTAAGAGATGCGAGAGGGGAGGGACACTGAGGGGCTCTCTCCAACCCAAGCCTGACCCCTTCCCATTGTATGCTATTTCACCCGCTACCAAAGGTGGGAGGCCCATGCTGGTGAGACTTTAGTCGCTCTAGAAACAAATCTCTGATAGTTCAGGGGAACCCTGTAGGGTGCCTGCATGGCTTGGCCCAACTATTCTTGAGAGCATGGAAACACAAGATCTCTTACAGCCTCAAGCTGCAGGGCTTAAGGACTAAACCATCTTACTTCTATGGGCAGGTACAGGTTATGTTTGGTCTTCTGGGAAAGAAGTAAGACAGGAGGTAATAAAGAATGTTCCTGTGGATTCCAAAGCACCAGGTCCCCACAGGTACTTAGCTCTGGGGTCCTGTTTCCTAAATGCCCAGGTGCACCTTCTCGTTCCTTAGGGAGTGGGCCATGCTGTCTATCTCTTTTGCACACTAGCATGCTCAGAGGGCCGTTCACTGCACAACTTCTCAGGCCCTCAGTCTCTTCATCTAATTGGATATTGCAGTGTTTACTCATCTGCCAACTTACGGGGCTGTCCTGAGGTTTCTGGCTAACCCTACGTCTTTGGATGACAATGATAACGAAGATAACAAGGGGGAAGATAAGATGGCAGAAGGCACATGTGTAAAGGGATGTTGAAAAATGTGATATGTGATTAAGTTTCCCAATGCCACCCCTGTAATTAGAGGAATGATTAATTTGTGATACTCACAATGACAGTTTTCACACAGATTGGTTGGCATCCAATGAACACGGATCGCTTGCCCATGAAATAAATGGTATAGATACATCTCTTTGTCTTGTCACCCTATGAAATAGTAATGACTATATTAGCTTTTTAGTTAGAAAAATGTTTCCCATTCTCTAAAAGCAAATAGGTGGGTGACACATATCTCTCTGACTGAAATGCTCTGGAAAGGGAGAGGGATGGTTTCTTAGAGCTGCTTTATAAGGGGAAAAAAAAACCAAAAACAAACCATAAACACAGTGTTGGCAGCCAGAAAACCAGGTGGGAAAATCCAAGTAATTCTATTGCAAGGTGGTATTCTGTAGTAAGAATTTTTCTTTAGGAGACTAACCCAAGTTAGGAAGAATCATAGAGAAACCAGACAAAAATGTCCTTCCAGCACATACACTGGCTGGTCTGAGCCTGTTTCTAGTTACTGATTTCTATTCTGCCTTGATCAGAGAAAGGATTAAGGCTACTTACAAAGACCTATAACACACAAGATTAAATTAGAACTCAAGCGAGAGAATCAGCATTGTGACAATTATAAATTATTATTATTATTATTACTTTAAATCCTTATCCGAGGATATGTTTTTATTGATTTTTAGAGAGAGAGCGAGCAAGAGAGAGAAAAATTGAAGTGAGAGAGAAACATCGATTGGTTGCCTCCTATATGTGCCCTGCCCAGGAATTGAACCCACAGCCTTTTGGTGTATGTGATGACGCTTCAACCAATTGAGCCACCTAGCCAGGGTCTGCTATAAATTACTATTATCATACTCTGGAAGGTGCATGAGTATTTATTCTTCCTAATGGTTGGAGCATTGTCAGAATTAGTTCTTCATTATACAATAAATAGCTATGAGGAATATAGGTTGGTAATTCATTCAAAGATGAATCCATCTCCCCCAAATCTGCCATCTGTTTCTTAGAGAAAATCAGTTCTGTCCTCAACTGTAGAAGGAAATCAGGCAGGTGGCGCTCATCCGGGCTGGATGTGGTTTTGGATATGGAAGCTACCTTCCCGATAAGATGCCTCGCTCCTGGCCTCAACTGGCTACCAGACTACGTAGAAAATGAACAGTCTCTTTCTACACTGGGCGTTGGTTGAAATGAACCCCTGTTTCTATTTATTTATTAATTACAATTTTGATTTAGTCTGAAGGAAGTGGATTTAAGACTTTAGAAAGACGCACACAACATAAGAAGGTAAAACTAAGTTAAAACCAGTGAAGGAGGGAGGGAAGTGAAAAGGAAGGTGTTTGAGGTCGATTTTCTAAGTTGGACCTCCCTGGGTTCCATAAGCTATTTGATCAAAGCAGAGAAAATACTTACTAGTGGCGTACTTCCCAGTGGGCAGATTGGTTGCTGGGGACACTTCCCACACTTTCCCTTGACAAAGCACAAAGGGAAAGAGAACATTTCATGGTTATTGCTTTTAGTACAAAATGAGGCTGTAAGTATTTTCTAGACGTTATAGAGCTGAAAATCAGAAAGATATTAGGGAAGCTCAGCTGGTCAACCTCTTTAATATTTTTTGAGACAAGCATTTTAACTATCAATACTTCAGGTCTTAGATATTTGAGCACTATTTTCTTCCACTATATTCTTCTGATGCTGATAATCCTTTAACATGTGGAGGTCTTATCTCATTTAAGTCCACGTTTGTTTCACAATAGCTCTCACTTGCTGGGCACCCATTGTTTAGTGGATTGGGCCAGATTCAGTGCCCAGCGCCGGGAGCCCACGGCCCAGCTGAGGGGTCAGGGTGGAGATAATGTATATACTATCACAAAACAAAGAGCACAACTTAAGAATGACAGGAACTCCCAAGTGTGACATGTTCCTAAAACAAGAACAGGTCAACGTGCCTAGCTCTTAACTCGGCGCCTACTGGAGAGTATGGTGCAACCGGGGGTTCAGAGTGGCGGTTCCAGGGCCACACTGCCCGGATCGGAGCTCCTTCTCCGCCACTTGCTAGCTCTGTGAACCCGCGTGCATTAGCTCGCTTCTCAGTGGCTCATTTCCCCTATCGATGGAATGTGGATAGTAACGGCACCTACTCTGTGGGGTTCTGGGAAAATTACATGGGCTAATGTATGTAAAAGGTTTAGAGCAGTGCCTGGCACATAGTAAGTGCCCAATAAATGTCAGCAGCTATGATATTATCGAAAGATCCTACACCATCCGATGCAAAGGAGTGAAAAGTCTCCATTTCCATATTTTCTCTTCTAGCAGACCAGGCTTGGCCAATATCTGCCAAGTACCATAGCCCCTGTCCTGTGCCCATGGTAAGCACGGCACATCTTCCCTTTGAGAAAGACTGTGGCTTCAAAATCCTGCCCAACACAGCCCTCCTGGCAAGCTTTCCCAGGCATCCAAGGTACAACTTGCTGCGCTAGATTGTGAGCCCATCGAGGGCAGAGGTCACGTCTTATTTATGTTCGTGGAGCCACAGCCACAGGTTCCTGTCTATGCATATCAGCCATGCTCACCCAGTGTTTTTTTGAACTAAACTGAGATATCCTAATAGATGAATCTTATGCTTAAAACATGAAAAAACAACAACAACAAACAATACTCTTTGGGTGCATCGTTGGCCTTGGATATAACTTACTCGTACAAAAGTAGTGTCGTTATTATCACATCTATTCCTCTGAATTTCCAGAACTTTCCCCAAGCCGTGGATCACTCCCTTGTCAGTGGCTACATTGGTGTAGTTTATCGGGGCTTCATTTACGTAGAGCTGTGAACAAGAGGCTCAATGTAGACTTTTATTGCAGTGATTTGCAGGGGAGTAGGGAGGGCGGGGACTGGGTGCTATCAGCATGACAACAGCCGAAGAGGTATTCCAACATTCACCCAGGGGGTAGCACGCTGCAGCGGAAAGAGTTCTGGCCTTGGAGAGGGGAGTCCGAGTAGCCTTCCTGCAGCTGGCACCACCCAGCTGTGTGACCTTGGGCCCCTTGCTTCTCCTCTCCGAATCTCAGTGCTTCCTTTTGTAAAACAAACAGATCGTTCTAGATAATCTCTGAGGTTTCTCTCCACCCCTCAAGCTAACTGGTTTATGACTGTTTGAAGAAATCTTGACCACGATCTGCGCGTTAGTGACCACTGGCAAAATGGCTTGTCTGTGCTGCAGACTAGTGGCCCTGGAAGGGCGAGTGCTTCCCCAAACCAAGATGTGGACAACGAGATTCACTGTCCTTTCCATGTGTCTCTGCTTCATGGTTAATTTGCAGTTAACCCTCAGAAAGGCTTAGTGACGGTTACATAAGAACAAAAGTAACTGACTTCTTTTAGAGTTTGTAAAAAGTGTTCCACCAGACAGAATCATTTCCCAGTGTGTGGGGACTGCTCTGAGGTTAGCATTACCCTACGTTTCCCCTGGGTTTCTTTGGGGTGTATGGTATGTTTGTGTCCATCTTTGCCTAGTGCGTCCGTAAGCATCCAAGACATGGGCACTAAGTCACTATCTATATGCTGTCAACTCAAATTCAACTTTAAGCTGAACTTTGTTTTGTTCTGATTTTTTTTAAGGAGGGGACCTTAATGATTGATTAATACAAGATAAGTTAATCTATTATTCATTCATTAATGTACGTAATATAATTGGAAACAAATGGTTCTTTGAAAAATTGGGGTGGTGTGTGTGTCTGTGTGTTTGTAGGTGTGGTAGCGCTGAGGTTGGGAGAATTCTTTATTGTAAATAAAGCTCAAGTTCATATCCAAAAGTGTTTACAAATGATTAATAACATAGCCTAAAGTCCCCACAGCAGTAATATTAAAATAACTCCACTAAGTGCTTAAATTTGAACTTCCACCGAATGTCAGAGTCCCTTATGGTGATTTACTTGGAGTCAGGTGAGTTTCCATGGCTGAGCTCCGCGGAGGTAGTGCGGAGTCTGTGTCAATTTGAAAAACTAGCAGGAAACCTTACTGGTGGTGTCCAATGGTGATTACAGCATGGTAATTTCCAGAATTCCAAGATGCTGAGCTATTTTTAAATATCAAAATGGCAGAACTTCTGATGCTATAATACTGCTGATTTAACATTAAAAAGTGATTAATTTTCATTGTGAGACATATCCAGAGAATTTGGTACTACATTAAAATTTTGACTTGGACACAAGTCTACTCATGCAGAGAGTATCTTCGTACATCTCTATTGTCCTAAAAGACACTAAGTGAGTTATTGATAAAAGAGAAACCTCGATTATAAGACAAGCCATTTGTTTATTGTGAGAGGAAGCCTCTGTTTTAAGATTGTTCTAGATCAAAGCATTTCTGAACAAATGTAAAATAAATATGATAGAATTGAAACTGATTCAACTAACAGCACTGGAATGTTCATTTACTTCATCTATGTGATTAAAAATAAAAATAGAAGTTCTTTATCAATAAACATTGCTTTTCTTGAAAAAATAAGAAAACATATTTAAAAGAATCTCCTCCAAGTTATAAAATAGGCGAGATGTTTGTAGGAGTCAGAGAAAAATATTTGGAGTTCGAGTATTCCCTAAGTAATTAAGAGTCGGAAAGTTTTTTCTTTTACCCAAGCAGTTTAAAAAGCATGCACATAAAATCCACTTGTAACTCAATAATGATGCCACTGAGAAAACTGTAAGGTTTCCCTTCTTAAAAAGAACCAAATATTATTGATTAAAAGTTTCTATGATTAAACTTTCTCTGTTCTAGTATAGAGTTTAGTGTGTCTTAATAATCTGTTTTTAGCATGTTTTCTTATGAGAAGCTGTACCTGAGTAACACTGGGTCTCTCGTTGAATTTTCACAGATTGATCTCTTCTCTTGATGTTTGAAATGTGTGAATAAAATTTCCTATTTGCAGTATATTAAATATTTAGTCTTACTAATTCTTTTTTTAAAATGAATTGTAAACATTTAAATATTTAAGGGTTGGGTGAGATGAATACGGGTACTCTGGTGTGGAGATCAGTTAGTCCTAGGGTGCATTCCTTGCCATCAAGCAATGAGGATGTTAATTTATCTGGCTGCAGCACCCTACGTATGGCATTCGGCTCCTCATGGCCTCGAACCTGTGCCACTTCCTGGGAGTATGGTTTTGCTGGTGGTTCCCTTCCCCCTTGGAGACTGTGTGGGGACTATCTGCTGGGTTTAATAGGAATCAGAATTGAGGGGCACCTGTTACTGCTGGGATTCAAATACCACGATTAATAGAGCCACACTGGTTATCTGAAGGCCAGTGATGGTTAGTCATTACTTTATAGTGAAACACAGACAACCGTGTTTTGTTAAACCTGATAAGGTTTAGGAAGCCCGGGCGAGATTTTCCCTGTGTGGATGTGATGTCCAGTGACAGGAGCTAAGACACCCATTCCTGGGTCTGGAGTGGGAGGACTGCACCTGGTCATTGTGGACAAAGAAGCCGAGGAGGTAGGAGAAGCCCAGCATGGTCTCTCGGTGCATGCCGTTGTGCAGGTCATTCTTCAGGAGTTTCTCCTCCAGGACCACGTGATACCTGACTATGTCTTCCTCCTGGACAACACACAGAATTGAAAATCAACCCATAGGCCGGCCAGTCCCCAGTCACTTCCCAGGCTGCTCTGGTGTGTTGGCCACTGCGGGCCACTACAGGGGCAACAGCTTTGTTGAACCAGAGGTTCCGACTGAGACACCAGGGCATAATAGACATTGAATATTAAATCTGAGGCGGATCACCTGGGAGAACGTGCAAATTTTCCATGTGGGATGGTCAAGAACTCATTGGGTGATCCTAAAACCCAGACTGAGGGCATGAAATGTTGGAGGAGGGTTTTAAAGAGAGAGAGAGTGAAGAGAGAGAGCCCCCACACCCCAGCCTGCCTTTCATGTCACGAGGCATGAGAGGGGCTTTGATGGGTTGTGTTAAAGAGCTTGCTGTGTGTACCCTGCAGAGAGGGTGGC
Organism: Mormoops blainvillei; assembly: GCA_004026545.1. Lineage (NCBI taxonomy): Eukaryota > Metazoa > Chordata > Mammalia > Chiroptera > Mormoopidae > Mormoops > Mormoops blainvillei. The sequence goes on from PVJD01005902.1 coordinate 24,839, forward strand.
CTGTGGGACTGGGGTCTCACTCAGGCCTGAGTTATCTCACTCCAGGGACTCCTGGCAGGCTGGCTGGGCCACAGGGCAGTGAGGAGCTGCCCTGGGACCCCTGCACTCCCAGTGTTGGCTGGGACAAGTGAACGCTTCTGTCCTGTGGACACACATCCAGGTTCCCGGAGCTCCTGTATCCTTATGTATATGGGCCCCAATGTTTGCTTCCCTGAGTAGAACCTAAATACAGTATATGGGCATCTCTGGCATGTATTTGGGGGAGGTGTGTGTATCACAGCATCTCCTCATGACTTTATGTGAAGTACCTGGATATGGAAAGGAAGTTTTGGTAGAAGAGCAAAATGATATATGATTGATGAATTGTACAAGGCTGAGTGTCTGAACTCCCAAAAAACAATTTCCCTAGTTATCATTCCCAATACCTACTAGACTCATGGCCTTCTTTTCCCGGATGTAAGTCTCAATGGCGTCATCATTGGGTGCAAACACTGTGTATGCATCAGAAGCCTCTATTGCGTTCACCAGATTATATTGCTGTGATGGAAAGAAACGAGAGCGCATGAGGATTTCCTGTTCCCAGGAACCTGAGCAAAGGGGCCATGCAGAGAACATGGTACTTGCAATGATGTAGCCCCGGAAGATGGAGTAGTCAGGCATCTGGTCCAGCCGGGTGAGCAGGTTTGGTAAGGAGCCACTTAGACCTCTTTGGGGGACCAGAACCTGGGAAAGCAAGCCCCAAAATTCTGTTAGTAGGTGTTGGTAGGACTTGAGACTCTCCAATACATGTCACAGTGTTCATGTCACAGAACACTGCAATTTTCAGGGCTACTGCCAGTCCCTTGAATGCCTCTGCAAATGTGAAACAAGGCAACCTTTCCTCTCATAGCTTGCGATACCAATAGGACACATGGCTTGGGGCATGAAGTGGGCTGGATTTCAGCCTCACTCCACCTTTAGGCCAGGAACCCTTATGCAGGGACACAACCTGTATACCTATTCATGGTGACCTTGACCAAGGTGACCACAATGTCCAATGGACAGGTATAGAAGGAGATCCTTAGGGAGCCAGTGCATCCTGGAGGCTAGGCAGAAGACTTGAATCGGCGGACATGCATCCCTGAAACTTTTGTGTTCACGTAACTTCTTCAATCCAGTTACTCAGCCATGAGAACCCTCAGCTGCCTCATTTGGGAAGTGAGGACAATAGCATCTACTTTCTCAGGTGCTGTCAACCTCAAATGAGATAATGTGACAAGCGATACTTGTCGCAATGCCTAGCTCCTAGTGGGCTGCCAATAGTTCCAATTATGACTGTGTGCAAGGTGAGGTGCTCATGCTGCTGAGAGCCTCAGGAAAGGTGTAGCTCCACCCTCCAGGACGATGCACCAGGAGCCTTATAAAGCGCCTCCCCTTCCTGGATGGGAATAGTTGACTTTTTCTCTAACCTAAAATAAAAAAATGAGTGTGTAAGTGCCAAATGAGAATCATTTTAGTTAAAGTGCAGTTAGTTAATTGTCTTTCTTAATCTTCCACCTTTCAAAAGCTCCCCATGTACCCTACATTCTAGCTTTAACTTTAAGTAAAGATTCTAATAGAATAGCCAAGAATTGTAGGATAGCTTCAAACCTTATTTCACATTATACTTTATTTTCTATTTATATCTGAATATTGTTGAATTGCACCTTAGAAGAAAATGAAAATTTCACAATACCTTTTCTATCCTTTTCCATTTTTTAAAAATCCCCACCCAAGGATATGTTTATTGATGTGAGAGAGAAACATCAATTGGTCGCCTCTTGTACATGCCCTGACCAGCGCTGACTGGGCACTAAACCTGCAGCCTAGGCATGTGCCATGACTGGGAACCGAGCCTGAGACCTTTTGATTTACAGGATGACACTCCGACCAAGTAAGCCACACTGGTCAGAGCTACTGCTTTCCCATTTTTCTAGGGCTTTATCTACCCCATCATTTTAGGGTGCAATAACGCAGAGAGGGGACTGGAAAAGTGATACATAAGCACTTGCCTCTCCTCCAGTCCTTCATTTTTTCCCATCTGGACGTATGTACTTCCCAGTACCAAGGTTCTGTGTTCCCATACATAAGAAACATACTCTATGTGGCGACACTTTCCCTAGGGCCCATTGCAGAATATGGGCTGAGGACATAGTAACTGAGTAATTGAACGAGTAGATCCTCAAAATGGTTTTAAAATAAAAGTAACGAAGGTTACTTGTATATTAAGGCTAAGTGTTGACCCTACCCCCACCCCGCCGAAGACACTGCCCAGGAGGATAAATAGAAGGAGAAGAGAAGCTACCTATGCAGGACTATGGAGTTTTGTACCTTGTTGATGACGTGTATCACACCATTTGTGGCTGCGTTGTCACCGTCGATGATAGACGCTCCTTCGATTGTGATGTTCTGTGAATGCAAACCGCAGGGGTAAGGTGAGTCTCCATAGCGTACACCTAAGGATCAACATTATTTCCGGTTTTCCACTTCCTGAGAAGTAGTGGCCTTCCTCCTTTTGGACCATGACCCATCGTTAGAAATATCTTAAATTGGACCCGTAAGAGATCACACACATGTATGAACACTCAATTGCAGTGGGATTAGAGTACTTTCCTCTACTTTGTGGGAGGCAGCTGATCGATGGTTTTATTCCACTCCATTCTATTTCATTAAAAAAGTGCTGGCTGAGGTCACTAAAGTGACCTTGACCTTTGAAAAGCACTGTAGACAATGTTGTGAGTTGAATTGTCTTCCCTTCCTCCCCAAAATTCATACATTGAAGTCCTGACCCCTGGTATGTCAGAATGTGACTTTATTTCAAGGTAGGATCTTTACAGAGGTAATCAGGTTAAAACGAGGCCATTAGAATGGGCCCTAATCTGCTATGGCTGGTGTCCTTATAAGAAGAGGAAACTTGAACACAGCCATACAGGGAGAATGTCATGTGAACACGAGGACAGTCATCTATGAGACGGCCTGGAACAGCTCCTTCCACAGCCCTCGGAAGAAGTCAGTTCTCCCCACCCCTTGATCATGGACTTCCAGCCTCCGGAAATGTGAGATAAAAGTTTCTGTTGTTTGAGCCACCCCATCTGTGTTACTTTGTTATTGCAGCCCTAGCAAACTCATACAGGCAGAAACTGACTTTCCTGGTCAGAATCCAGCTGTTTTTCAAGAATAGGAATTACAAGGGGAATGGAGCTAAGTAAAACCCGACCTACCCACCCACCTAGCTACCAACCAACCATGACAACTGGGCTCCGCCCTCTCCTGTTTCTCGGGTTTCCTCTCATCTTCCCACCATGACCCTTTATTTGAAATTCCTCCTGGGCACTTTGGCTGCAGAGGGGACTTGTCTCACTCCGGGTAGCTCCAAAGTCAGGGCCCCTGCAGAGGCCCTGAAGAAAATGTCGCTGGCCACTTTGCACATCTCTTTTGGTGAACGGGAGACATTTGTATCAGACATAGGGATAAATTCATTAAAATGTGCCTTTGATGGTGAGCTCCTCCCAATCAGAGGTATTGATTGATTTATCTTTGAAGTTATAGAGTCTGGGATAAGCATGACCAGGCTGGGTGTTCACTTAGTGCTTGCTAAGAGAATCAGTGCTTTAAAACACTGATAGAAAATAACCCTATTATCTGATATATGTATGTAATGCACAGGAATTATAATAACACGGAAAGAATCCATGGGGTCACATGTAACTCTTTTCTGCTTTCTAAAAGGAATTATCTGACGAAACACATACATTTAGGTAACACTAATGACAGAGCCTTTACAGAGTGCTCACATCATCTGACGAGTAGGACGGCAGAAATGCTTCAGAGCAGTAATTCTGAAACATTTTGACCGTGGCCCACGGTCTACTGGTGTAGCAGTTCTCACTCTCCAGTAGAATCTTCCTTCTCATCTTGTGAGATTCACAGAAAGAGTTTTAAGACACCGCTATGCAGCAGGGCAGCCCAGCTTCCTCAGGGAGGACTAAGTCCAAGTCCTCGACACGGTGTAGTAGGAGCCAGGAGGTGCGCATCTGTAGGGCTTCCGTCTTCCCTGCGCACCGCCCTAACTCCAGCACTTTGATCAGTTCCTGGAGCGTAGTCGGCGCTCAGTAAATATCTGTTGGCTGACTGACCGTAACTTAATACAAAATTTTAGTAACCTGTATTGATTCAATCAGCAGGTTACACTAACAAGCTCTCCATTAACCATACATAAAAATCAAAGGGGTGAAACTGTACATCCTTCACCTGGAAGAACGGAAAGATTTGATTTTCCGGATCAGTCTGTGGTCTGTCAGGAAGGGCCGTGTGGCGAACTAGTGGGCAGAGGGCCACATTTTATAGGATCGTTGTTAGAGAGCTACTGTGTGCGTGTGTTTGTGTGTGGATCAATCTAGGCTGATGATTGTTGAAGCTGGGTGATGCCTACATGGACATTAGAGGTTTTATTAGCCTGTGTTTGCTCATGTTTGGAAATTTCCGCAGCACAAACATTTGAAAAGTACGATATGAACGTAGTTGTCATGTTTCCACTAACCAGGTGAGTTACAGTGCTCTTACCCCATCTGCCTTCGCCAGGTGAAGGAAGTTGCCCTGCAAAGACGTGGCCAGCATATCGGAGGACGACAGGGCCTGCAGATCTGCCACTCTGTACGTGCCTAGCAGCGCGTGGTGTCTAAAACGACAGTCCGTTAGGGCTGTGATGAAGCATCAGTGCATGAAGCAGTGTCATTTCCAGATTAAAAAAAAACTGGCTCTGGAGCCAGACTGCCAGATGCAAAATCTCCCCCTGCAAAGATCAGCCACAGCACCCTTGAATTAGTTACTCAATCACCCCGTGCCACAGCTCCCACATCCGTAACATGGGAATAATTATAATTCCCATGTCATAGGGTCATTAGGAAGGTTAACTGAGTTATATGTAAAGCAGCTAGCACAGTGTTAGCACAGTGAAGTTAACTGTCGCCACCCTGGGGCGAGGGGAGGGGAGTCCTAGAACATGCTCTGCGCTGTGAATCCGAAGGGCCCTGTGGCTCTCCTCCACAGAACTTGTTCGCAGTGACACCAGCAAGATATCATGAAGAATAAAATGCATAAGACCTACTTGATCAGGGCTGGAATATTGCTCTTGGACAACCAAAAGTCTTTCTCATCTTGGTCCATGTCCTCTATAGCTTCTTGGGAAGGCACAAGGATAGTGAGGTTGGAGGCAGCTGCCAGCATCGGGTGTAGAGAAGCGTTCTGAACCACAGAAGGAAAACACAGTGGCCAGACTCATATTAGGGGAACAGCCCGGGGCTGTCTTCATGCTTGGCGGAGATGACACTTTCTCTTTGATGTAATTTCAGGGACACTGGAAAGGTCCGAGGGACCGCTTTCCCAAATCCTTCCTTTTATTAAATTGTGTGAGTCTTGTCAAAAGGCAAACTTTCCTGATCAAGTCACACTTTGAGTCATTATCAGTCCTTTACCCTCTAGCCTAAATGAAGAATCAGAGAGGAGTCTTGACAGTATCACGCCCACGTGCCCGTGTGTAATCCTTAGAACTTTTGGAATAGTATGATGGGAAGATTACAGGAACGGTTTCAGCCTGGGAGAGAGACTGAAGGACTGAGATCAAACTTTACCTACTTTCCATTCTTACCTAGAGTTAGTTGTGGAAAAAAGCAAAGGTGGGCTTATGTCAAACAATTGGCTCTCCAGGATAAAGGAGCAAACAAAAAGCCCTTGTTTACAGCGTTTGCTGATTTTTGTGGGGTCAGTATTCCCACCATGGCTGAATTCAAGCTACCAATGGGAGAGCGGAGTTGGGCAACTTGTGCTCCCGTGAGCTGGGATGAGCTGGGTCCAGTACCCCACTGGGCAAGCTTATGTGTGCGAGGTTGGTCTGCGTGGAAATCGGCATGCACGACAGGACTCTCAGTCCCTGCCCTTCCCTGTGATGGGGTCAGAGAGGCCGCACAAAGAAGCAACAGGAAGCTGCCCTGGTGCTGACAGGACAGCTTCCTGTCTTTGCACAAGTCTATTTAAAGGGAATAAACCAACTTGTCTGACGGCTGGCTGGGCTGGCCACCTTGGTCCCCTCAGGCAAAGATGACAGGGATTCAGGCAGCTGTAATATCCAGATTACAGATATAAATCCCAGCTCTAACTGGGTGAGTTACCGGGATGAATTATGTTGACTTTTTAAAAAAGACCTTTTGATGACTGAAACTATACGTATATAGTTGAATTGTTTGAAAAGTTGACCACCCCAGCTTATCATAGATCAGAAGTTCTTAGCCTCGGTTTCATGTTAGAATCATGTTAGAATCACCTGGGAATCCACTGATCCCCAGGGCAAACCTCTGACCAATCAAATCCGAGTGTCTGGGGTGGGTGCCTAGGCAGGGCTCTTTGAAAGATGGGTCCCATGTGATTCTAAAGTGCAGTCAGGGTGGGGAACCTCTGCTCCAGACAATGGCCCTCCCTCCCCATACCAGCTGCATTTTCAGTTTTCCATTGTATGCATTCCAAATTTCTAAAATTATATACGTTCCCGATGTGAAATTCCAACAAAGGTACTCACATTTATCCACTGGTTAAATATAGCTGCCGCAGAGAGAAACGACAATTCCTTATTCATCGTGCAAGGGAGGGAGGGAGAGAGGAGAGAGAACGTGAGAGAAGGAACAAGGAGAAATATAATCACAGCGCATTTCTGGGCAGCCTGCCTGTAGCCTCCCCGGGCTAGGCTCGTTCTCCTTGCCAGCCTCCTTGATCTGACATGAATGGGTGCCCCAGCTACTTAAATTTCCTTGTTGCCAGGGCTGCTCATTTCTTTCGGGCTCGGTGGCTCTATTGTCTTCTGTATTTGAGTTAAAGCAGTAATTTTGGGAACATCGAATGGAACAACTTGAAGGTCTTCCAAATCAGAATTTAGGTGGTAAGAGTTTGGCCACCCAACCCTGAGGAGGGTCACAGAGCTCAGTAAGGGTCCCCTTTCAGAGCCAATGTTGAGTAGCGGCTTGGAACATGGAGCCAAAGTTCCTTAGGCAAGCAACTTAATTTCTCTGGGTTTCAATTTTCTCATCCGTAAAATGGGGATATTAAAAGCTCCAACTCATAGAGTTGATGTGTGAACTGGATGAGGTGATGTTTTTAAAGTGCTTAGCTAGAGGCTGGTGTACAGGGCAGGTTTATTTTTCATTTATCCCATGGAATTTATTCATGAACGGACACACCAAATTGGCGCAACCGGTACCAGGTTGGACTGCAGGGAGGGTCTGAGAGATGAAAGGGAAAAGGCGGTTCCTGCTCTTACACCACTTACGGTTGTTCCGGGGAAGTGAGGACTTGAAAAGATAATCAGCAGTGCCTGCAGATCAGTGACATTTGAACATGATAGACGAGAGAAAGCTCTGGGCTTTGAGTTAAAAAAACACTGGGTTCTTTTCCCAAGTCTCTGCCATTTACTAGCAGTGTGATCTTGGGCAAGTCACTGAACTGCTCTGAAAATGCAAGTATCTAATCTGAGCAATGACTATGCTGATGTCTTGTACCTGGGATTATAAATATTATGCACATTAATGTATGGAAAAGCATTTTTAAACCATTACACACCATGAAAATGGCAATGACAATAATAATATGCAAATTCCATAAAGATGATAAACCTCAGAGCTGTCTCAATTTCTTTTTTGATAGTAGTTGAGGTTATTAAGTTAGTAAATACCTGTTAAAAAGTAAGTTAGTAAAGAGGTAAGTACAGGAGCTGCGGTGCTCATGTCATTCCTTAAAGGCGCTGCTTTAAGGGAGAGGGGGGCACAGGTTGGACCTGAACTGAACACAGGCAGACCAGAGGCTGGTCCCCGGGAGAGGGGAACAGAGCTGGTGTGCACCTGGGAGAGGCCGCTGAGCTCAGCTACTTGCAGGAAAAGTGAGCTGAGCCTGTAGGAAGATGCCTGGAGCATCGGGCTGAGGGTTTGGACTTCATCGTGTGTTCTGTGGGAGGAGAGGGACATTGTGAGTGCAGGGTGTTAGGGTTTCAAGGTTTTAGGAAATGTGGCCTGTGGGCAGTGCACAGAAAATATTGGGTCCACGCTCCACGGCCTGGGAATCAGGAGACAGCTTTCGGGCCCGACAGGGTGAATAGAAGGAACAGAGTGAAGTGGAGGGTGGAAGGGCTATGCAGAGGCAGGCCAAGGGTGCGATGCCAGAGCTCGCCTTGGGGAACAAGGACCCGAGCCCGAGGGGGGCTCTTAGTTTGGGCAGGGCGCAGGTCCTGGGGTTTGCCAGACCAACGGTTTCAGCTGAGGGGAGAGACAGGATCCAAATTGCAGTGAATCGGTCAAAAAGTAAGTGATGAGAAAATTCATCAGTTTACTTGATTTCTTTTTTCAACAAATCTTTATAAACTGTGGGAGTACAGTAAGAACCAAGGCGGAGACCTGCCCTCAAGAATTTAGAGCCCACTGGAGACGTATGCACAACTACAATTCGGTGTGACAGGTACTACACCGATAGAATACCCTCCATGTGGTGACATGCCTGGGCTCCGTACTTTGCAGCTGAGAGGCCCCAGGCAAGTTCCTGCAGCCTCTGGGTTTCCTCGTCTATGGAATGGGTATAACAGTAGCACTAACCTCAGAGGTTGCTGTGAGGTTTAAATGGGGTGCCTGCCTGTGAAGGACTTAGTAAGATGCCTGGTCTACAGAAGATGTTCTCACACACACACGCCCGCAGATGTGGTGAGCGCAGGATGCCCTGGGTACCAAGAGGGGCACACAACTCAGACTGGAGCACACCGAGAGCTCAGCAGAGGCCAGTGAGGTGTCCATTTGGGAAGTCTGGGCATGGAAAGAGGTAGAATGACCAGAAAAGGGAGCCGGGACTGCTGGGTACACAGCGGGTGTTACATAAGCATTAGCTCCCTTCAGCCTGTAGAAAACATGTGACCCACGGGGTGTATACACCATCGGGGAGAAGCAGCTTGCTCTGTATAAAATCTCCCGGAGCACCTGGTTTGTGCGGCATTCTAAAGGCATCCTAGCTCAGAGCATCGTAAAAAGGTGTTCTGTCTTTGTTGTCCTGGGCTGGAGCTCATCTCTGAGGACTTACCACTGCTGTGTTTCCGTAGCACAGAAAGCCGTCCCCTTCATAGCCCTCTCGACAAACACAGCTCCAGATGCCAGAAGTAAACTGACAGGTTGCCTGATAAAATAGAGAGGGAAAAAATGGCTTGCTTTCCTAACTAAAGAGTTCAATCTGAGTTACATCCATGAGACACCAGCCTCCTTCTAAGGTGGGAACTGAAAATTTGGGGCTGAAAGATGATGGTAGAAACCTGCGGACCCTTCCGCGTTGAAATGAAAGGTTCTGGTCTACATCTTCGGTGCAGCTCTTATTTAAGCATGGTTAAATTCTTTTTTTTTTCCTTTTTTGTTCATCCCTGCCGGATGTAGCATGGAAAACCACAGCACACACAGCTAATTTGAACTTCAGATAAATGAACGTTTTAGTATAAGTATGTCCCATGCAATACTTGGGGGGACATACTTGTGGTCGCAAAATGATTCATTACGTATCTAAAATTCAGATTTAGCTGGGAGTCCTGTATTTTATGTGGTAATCATATTGGTTCTTCCAAGCTTTGGAATGGGGTGAAAGTTACAATAACTACTTCCCTTCTGCTTAGGGACAACCTTTGGCACTAAGAGAGATTTTGTTCCCATTTCTGGGGTCAGATAAGAAATAACCTAACTTTCTTTCTCAAGTAATGTTTTTAGTATGGATAAAAGAAACCAAGAAACTCACCAGGGGATGACATTGCCCAGTTTGTTCCAAGCATGAAGTTCTTGGTTCACATTCAATCCCATTGCCCCGAAATCCTTTCTTGCATTCACACTCATTCTGTAATTCCGAGAACAGAGTCTGTCAAAGGAGGTTATGGAAAACAGCGGCCTTCTGTGTCATGCCCTCATGTAGTACTGAAAAATGAACTATGGAAACCATAGCTCTTTGTTATACTTCAGGTCCTGGAGCTGTTGATCGTCCACATTCCACACTGAACTTCTCATTCTGACAGAGCTCACTTTGAATTTATTACCCAAGAGGACCGTACAGAGAACCCCAGAAAACTTAGACTCTGAGGAGCATCACGTTGGAAAAACTGGCCCCTCCATCTAAGAGGGGAAGATTAAGTGAGCCACGGAATATCTGCCTGGTAGAGGTCTACGCACAGGGCCATTGCTAGACTAGAAGGCCCCTTGCGTGATTTAAGATAGGCATCCCCTCTGAATAGGCGAATCTGAGTAAGGCATCACCTCTACTTGGACAACCAGTACCTCCGAATGTGACCGTATTTGCAAAGAAGATCATTGTTATGTCACTAGTTCAGTTAAGATGAGGTCATACGGAGTAGAGTTGGTCCCTAATCCAACATGACTGGTGTCCCTATAAAAAAGGGGAGATTTGGACACAGATACACACACACAGGAACAATGCCATGTGAACATGGACCCAGAGATCACAGTGGTGTGTGCATAAGCCAAGGGAGACCGAAGGTTGCCAGCAAACCACCCAGAGCTAGGGGACAGTGTGGAACAGAGTCTTCCTCACATCCCTTAGAAGGAGCCCAACTTGCCGACACCTTCGTTTTGGACCTCTAGCCTCCAGAGCTGTGACACAGTATAAGTTTTGTTATTCAGTGCCACCCAGTTAGTGACACTTTGTTATGGCAGCCTTAGCAAACTAATACAGATACTGAGAAATCTTTCTTCTTTCTCAAATACAATTTGGCGATTCAAGTGAGTCAAAAATAAGTGCAATTTGTTTGCTAAATGCTTGGTGAGACATGAGACTGCAGTGAGTTCTTCCATGATTAGTGCTTTTCTGTTTTTGCTTTTGATCCTCATTTGGGGATATGTTTGTTGATTTTTTAGAGACAGAGGAAGGGTGAGAGAGAGAGAGAGAGAGAGAAACACTGATTGGTGGCTTCCCATATGTGCTTGACCTTAGGTTGAACCTGCAACCTAAGTATGTGCCCTGACTAGGAATTGAACCTGCAACCCTTTGGTGTATGGAACAGTGCTCCAACCAATTGAGCCACCTGGCCAGGGCATGATGAGTATTTTTCCTTGGCTGCAATCCTAGTGTGGTTGTCATCACCTCTCCTGGATTAGATAAATTCCTAAGCAGTAGTTTTTGCTGCCTCTGTCTCCTTTAGGTGAGGCTAAGTGAAAGCAATCGACAAACTGCAGTGCTATAAAAATGAAAAACATAGCCAAGGGTGTGATTAAGAGGGCAGCTCTGCAGCCAGACTGCCTGGGTGTGAATCTCACACTGTGATTTATTTTCTGTAGGATGTGAGCAAAGCATTTAGACGCTTTGTGCCTCTTGCATAAGAAATACTAATAATTGTACCTACGTGGCACTAAAAGCAAAAGTAAATGTGTGACAACATCCAACTAAAGAGTTTCTATACAGCAAAGGAAACCATTGATGAAATGAAAGACAGCCTACCAAGTAGGGGAAAATTTTTGGAAATCATATCTGATGAGGGGTTAATACAAAAAAATTTAAAGAACCCATAGAACTCAATAGCAAAAGACCAAACAGTCTAAATAAAACATGGGTAGAAGATCTGAACAGACATTTCTAGAGAAGATATAGAAATGGCCAATGGCTACATCACAAGATGTTCAACATTACTGATCATCAGGAAAATGCAAATCAAAACCACAGTGAGAGACCACACTTGTGAGAATGGTTGTCATCAAAAAGACAAGAAATAACATGTGCTGGTGACAATGCGCAGAAAAGGGGACCCTTGTGCTCTGTGGATGGGAATGGGAATTGGCGCAGCCCCTATGAAAAAATGTATGGAGGTTACTAAAACATTAAAAGTAGAACTACCGTGTGATCCAGCAATTCCACTGCTGAGGAATTCAAAGCGCGCACTTGAAAATGCGTGTGCGCCCTCCTGCTCGCTGCGGTGTTATTTGCAGCAGCCAAGACACGGAAATGAGCTAAGTGTCCGTTGTCAGATGAAGAGACAAGAAGGGGAAGGGTCATCAAGGAGCATGCCTAAAGGACCCACCACAAAGCCAAATGGGGGAAGGACTGAGGGCGGGAGGAGGGGGAGGGTGGGGCTGGGGAAAGTGGTGTTGGGAAAATGTTGGCAAAAGCAAAGCAAAGCAAAACAAAATAAAACAAATAGACGGGGGAGGTTAAGAATAGTAGAAGAAATTGAGAAGCAGAAGAACTGATATGTACAACCCATAGACGTGAACTAAGAGGGAGAGAGATGATGGGATGCGGTGCAGGGTGGGGGTGGGGGTATAGGGGAGAAAAAAAATGGGACAACTGTAATAGTATAATCAATAAAATATACCAAAAAATAAAAAAAATTAAAAAAAGAATAAAAGGAAATTCATTATCATAAAAAAGAAAAGAAAATGTGAGACATACACACTGGAGTAGTATTTAACTATAAAAAAGAATAAAACCTTGCCATTTGTGACAATATGAGTGGACCTTGAGGACATTATGCTCAGTGAAATAAGTTAGATAAAGACAGACTGATACTGTGTGATTCACTTACATGTGGAATCTAAAAAAAAACAAACCAAAAAAAACCCCCAAACCCACCCAAAATCAAGGTCATAGAAACAAAGAATAGATTGGTGGTTTCCAGAGGCACTTCTGTGTCTAGAGGGAAAAAGCCCCCTTTGCTCTCTGCCTCGGCGCACCTACCTGCCCGGGGCCCACGTACAGACAGGTTGCGTTGTCATGGCAGCCGCCCGCGCTGGGCAGCAGGCAGTTGTTGATCTCTGAGCAATCTCTCCCGTCCCCAGTCCACCCCTGCTGGCACACGCAGGCGTGGGTCCCCACGCCAGTTTTGATGCATTCTGCCTGCAGGAAGAAATAAAGAAGCAAAACTTTGGAAACCTCAGTGCAGCTACATGATTCCAAAAGCACAAAAGGAGTTTCCGAGGTACGTTCTAGAAACACAAATTTGCATGGTGTCCAATGGAAATAATTAAAGCACACATCTGCATTGAGAACAATGGAAAAGATGAGATGGTTTAAAGAGCAAAATTGCTTGGCGTTGGCTAGCTAATGGCCACCACTAACATCATTGTCATTTTATTGGGCCAGGGATTCTTTTTAATATTTTGTAGGTGTACACCACTATTTTGAGGAAGGTATTATTATTGCAGGTAAGCAAACTGAGGCTCAGAGGAGCTGAGTAACTTCCCAAGGTCACGCAGCTACAAAGAGGCACAAACCCAAGTCTGTATGATGCCGAAGCCCAAGCTTCTAATCACTGTGCCTTTTCTTGGGATGATCATACCAGGAGGTCAGAAAACACAGTGAGAGGGAGAAAGGTTGCTGAGATGAGGCTGTCTGGGTGGTTAGGACTAGCCCAAGGGGAGTCTTGAGGGCTGGGGCAAGGCATTTGCATCTGATTTCATCCTCAGAGCCAGGGGGAGATAGTGAGGGGCTTTCATGGGAGAAACATGGTTTAATTGACTTCGGGCCACTCTGGCTGTGGGTGGACAACGAATGTACTGCGGGTAGTCAAGAGAGGCAGCAGGCAGACCAGCTATTAAACTGTGGGTTCGGGATGAAGGTGACAGTGGCCAGGTGGTGGCGGTGATATTCACAAGGCATTAATGGGTAAGGGATGAAGGGAGTAGTGAAAGCCATGATGGGTTTGGCTACACCCAGACCATAACAGGACTTTGGGCGAGTCACCTAATGTGTCTAAGATTCAGTTTCCTAATCTGTGAGACGGGGATTACGAAATCTCCTTCACCGGGTTGATGGGAGACTAAGTGAGATTGCATACAGTAAAGTTGCCTAGAAGCTGTAGCATCTGAATCAAGAGTTTAATACCAACGCTCTCAATAGCCGATTCTCAGGCTGTGTTTTTAAGAGCCCCAAACCCCTTACACATGTCGATTTAGGAAGCGGGGCCTCACAGCAGCTACCTGGCACCATCTTTAAAATGCGAGGGTCAAATAAATGTGCTTCATGCAGTGAAAAGCCATCGGACCCTGCCTTTTGGAAGCCCTTCCTCCGGGAATTCCTAAAAACAAACAAACCAGGCAGTTTAGACATAAAAACCAACACTCACATTGCGGCTGCAGCCTCCTGGGGTTAATCCCACGCAAGGGTCCACCTCTGAACAGAGGCTTCCGTCCCCTTCATATCCTGGTTTGCAAACACAGCTGCAAGAAGGGGATGCACAAAATCAGTCCCAGAAATATAAGCACCAACCACCTGGAAGATGGCCAGCCAGCCAGGGTTCAAGGCATGCCCTATGCACCTAGGTGGTTGTAGGAATTTCTGGGGTCTGCAGTCAGACAGACCTAGGCGGGAATCCAGGCCTCACCTCTTGGCAGTCGTGTGACCCCAGGCGAGTCCCTTACCCTCATCTGGAAAGTGGGGCTAATCATTCCACCCGTCTCCTAAGGCTGTGGTGAAGATCCAATGAGCTAATGCCCGTGGGGCAGTTAGCAGGGCATTTGCACTTTATCAGGTTCAACATCTGCCAGCTTTTCTGCTCATACTCGACTGGAATCTGCCTCTTTATAATTCTAATCATTACCGCTGATTTGGCAGAAGACAACTCTACCCTCTTTTCCATGTGACAGCCCTTAGACTATGAGAAAATGACAGTCATGTGAGACCCCCCTCTCTCCCTTTTCTAGCCCCTCGGTTGTTTTTTCCCCCAAACACAACATTCTCAGGTGCCTCATCCTGTGAATTGGAATAGTTTCCTGACCCCTTACCCTCTCAGACGCTCCTCTCAAAATGTTCCACCGTGATACTTCTACTATTAAATGCAGTGCCATTTGTTCAACTGATATTTATCAGGGGCCTTATGATAGGTGCTGGGACTCCCTGTGGGCCCATCATATTCCCATGTTCCTACTGCAATCGTGCGCTGGCAAAAAATAAAAATATTTTTCATGTATCAAGGCCCCTAGGGAACTAAATAATTTATCTGGTGCCTGAATGAAGACACAGGTTGAACTGTTCCAACACTGATTTCAACTTCAGTTCACATAGCCTATACAGACCTATGCCCATAGTCCTTTGTGGCTGACTTAGGAGGTTTTAAGGGTAATTTTGATTACTTGTGGTTTTTGCCTTATGCACTGATGGAGATTTTAACTCCCAGGAAGATGCATTTCTGTCATAAACTGTGGAAGAAAAAAAGACAGTCACTGGTCCCATGCTGCCTATAGTCTAGTGGGGGACAGACTGCAATAGGTAAGCATATAGCTATGTAATTACAAATGATGAAAAATGCTGTAAAAATAAGGCCAAGAATCCAGACATGCTCTGCATTTCCCAGAGTATTTTAGGGGTGGCTGCTGACTTTGAACCAAACACGCTTGGGCAGGAAATTTTCTCTGCAAGCCCGCTGAATGTGTTAACATTAAGGAAGCAAATAATGACCCAATGCCCAACAATCCAATTTCCTACAAGATGCCTTTGTCAGGAGAGTTATTAGTAATGGCCTTAGGAAGTAAAGATGTTTTTAAAGGCTTGAGAAGTTGGCGGACAAATCTTTATTTCCTTCGCATGACTGATGATAACAATTAGAGTTTCCACGACTAAACCTCTATGATCTGCTAGGTGCTGGGTGCATTTACAATCTCCACAATGTCCCTGCTAGGTAGGTAGCATCATCCTTATTGCAGTGTTGTGGAAAGTGAGGCTCAGAGAGGTTAAGTAACTTGCCCCAGGTCACACAGTTGGTAGGTTTCAAAGGAGGGAGTGCAGCAATTCGAACCCAGCTTACTTTGAGCTTTTCTCCACAAAAGCCACACTGGCAGTTGGAGAGGGCAGGCCTCAGTATATGCGTTGCCTCAGTCTACAGGTAACACAATGGCCACCAGCCATGAAAGTTGGTGCCGCCTCCCCTAAGACTTACCTTGCCGTCCCGTTGCTGTATTCGCATGTGGCGTGGATGTGACAGAACTGCACATAGGACCCACAGGTTGAGGTCTGCTTGTGGCAGAATGTCCCCGCAGAGCCTTCTCTGCACGTGCCTGCGAGGCAGGCCCCGTCACTGTCAACCCGGTTATCACACGTTCCGTATATGCACGGACATTCTGAAAGAGAAGGGAGGACGACATTCAGGGCTTGGGGGACAAGCTTAGCCTTGGAGTACACGGGTCATGGAAGACAGGGACCAGCTCCCCTGCCCCCCGATTCACTCCTGTCAGAGCAGAACCTGAGGCTGAGCAGGGGAACACTCGGGAGGCTGTTTCTTAGGGTCTCTTGGTGAGGTTGGCTGTCCCATCACGGATGAGAAAAGCATGGACTCGGAGCTGCTTTATGTGTACGTGTGGGGGACGTTGGCGGGGGTGACGCCCTGGGAGGGTTGCGATAGTGGGGCAGCAGCCAAGGAACTCAATTTTCACCTACTTCATGGCTGAAGAGTTTAGTCTGGAAACGTCGCACCTTTTTGTGAAGACCTTTCGGAACAAATAGAAGCGATTTCTCATGCTGGCACGGCCTCTGGTGCCAACTTACATATTTCCCCTTTATTCTCCCTCACAGCAAACCAATGGCAACGGTGGCCAATGCCTCGTTCTAGGCTTTGGGCCAGTATTTAACCTGTACCATCTCATTAACAGTCACCAGCCTCAGGAGATAGGTACTTTTATCACCCCCATTTTCCAGGTGAGAAAACTGAGGCCCAGAGAGGTGAAGCCAGTTGCCTAGCTTGCTGCTCAGCTCCCAAGCACGGACTTGAACTCAGGCCTTCAAAGTCCATTTCTGTTAGTGACTGTGTGTAAACACAACAGATCAGTATATTCACTGGCATTTCCACATGCCCGTTGTCATTTTAAACTTTAGCTGCTTACTTTGCTTTGGTTTATAGTTGTTTAAAAACTGCGATGTGAGCCAGCTCATCAGACTTAGGCTCCTACGCTCGCAGGAGCGAATGAGTCTCAGACGGAGGAGGCAAAGATTTGGGGGCTTGAAACTGATCAGAAATGAGGGAACCTATGGTTTTGCCCCTGCAGGGATTGATGGGGAAGAAATTAGTTTGCCTGCGTGGAACCAATAGGAGAGAGAAGAGGAACACGTGAAGGGGCTGGAAAAGCATGGCTGGATTTAAAACAAAAAAGACTTTGCATAAACTTTAAAGCAAGCCAGGGCTTAATTTGCAAGGAGCAAGACCCCAGAAAGGTGGTGCCCCTATCTGAGATGCGAGCAGCCCCAGTCCTGGGACGAGAGGCGTCAGGGTAGGAAGCCCAGCACCTCTGGCCCCGGCCTGAACAGCCCGCCCGCCCCACTGGCCTCATAAGAATGTCAGCTTAGCAGACTTTGGAATAAGCACCATGTTTCTTTTCTCAGAGAACTTATTTGGTAAAAAGAGCGTTGAACTAGGACCAGCAGCCCGACTGCAGGTGCTCCGGCTTCCTGTCCATTTTAAGACGTAGTTGTGAAGATCAAAGCAAGGAAAGAGAGGGGAAGGGTCGTGCATTTTGTAACAAGTGAGTGAAGTTAGTAGTAACAATGGTAAGAATGGCTTCATTTGTTGTGTATTTGCTGGGTGTAAGCTCTGTGCTAAATGACTAAATTGCGGTCTAACTTAATCAGAGAGCTTTGACAATGAAACAGTGTTATTTTCATTTTATAGATGGGAAAATTGAGGCTCGGTGAGAGAGGCTTTTTTTAAGGTGGTGTGGCCAGCAAGTAGCACAGTGGAGATTTAACTTCAGTTGGGTTTGACTACACAGCCAGCTCTGATCCATTCCCTTTATTCTTGTTAAGTTCTAATCTTAGCTTAGAAATATGTATCTAAATATACTTATGGACATAAATAGGTACATGTCGTTTTAAAGAACATGATGCATTTTCCAAGGTTATATAACTGCATTCTTTCATTGTCTATTGTTGTGGAACTTTGTGCATTTTCTATAAGTTTCTTGTCATTTTATGTCACTGAACTGAGAATAATAGCAACAGTAGCCACAGATAATAGATAATAATATAATATAATAGATAACAATAAGAGCTAGCGCATTTGTAGTGCGTACTATATACTAGGCATTATTCAAAAGCAAGTGTTTTCCATTTACAGCTGGTGCCTACAGTACGAGGTAGTATTATTATCCTCATTTTATAGAGGAGGAAATGGAGCCTTGGAGGGGCTTACTAACTTGCCCAAGGACCCACATTTTGGAAGGGGAGGAGCCAATGGAAGCAGACTGCTTGAAAGGCAGGCAGCGAGTCTGTTTCTTGACAGGGAACCCACTGTCACTTCAGGTATGTGGAGAAACTTTAAGAGTCTGGCTTTGAAAGTGTGGTGCTTAGACCAGCAGTGGTCAGCCTTCCCTGGGAACTTGTTGAAAATGCAAATTCTCAAATACCACCCCAGGCGCACCGTCTCAGAAGCTCTGCGGGTGGCGCCCGGCAGTCTGGCACAAGATAGATACGGTTTTAGAACCAAGCGTTTAAGGAATGCCCTGTGATGAGGGCATTCACCAAGCAAAGGGGTGCAGGACACTGGCCTGCTCCATCCACTTGCTGCAGTGCAGCAGGGAGCCTGGCTGAGGGGGGGAGGGATGTTCCAGAAGTGCCACTTACTTTTGTCACATTGAGGTCCGTAGTTGTTGGGATCTGAGCAGAACTGACACTGGGAGCCTTGGAAACCATCCCGGCAAATACACGTTCCATTGCCACCAAGGCCATCTGTGCACTGAGAGCAAAGACAGGCCCCATGGGCTGTCAGGACAACACATTCCCACCCCTAAAGGAGTCCCAGACTCTTTTGTTGCATGACCTGACTTCTTGGATCTCAGATTCAAGCCTGCTTGAAATGATTCTTTGGGACTCTTTGGAACTCATGCTGGTATCAGGTAGGAAAGTTTAGTAACAAGCTTGGGGTCCCAAATCAGGATTTAGAACTTTAAGGGAAGTCATCAAGTGGGGTGGGGGATTGGGGGTGAGTCATAGTGGGGAACTGGGAACCGCCAAACCATGTGTGACAAGACACTGACCTCCAGAATCAAGACTGGCTTTTCTTTCCAGATTCTCACTTGCTCAGATCTGTGACGTTACACTGCAATGTTTCTCCCTTCAGTGGTATATATTTTTGCCTCTCACCTCCCCAGCCATTTTAAGATTAGATTTCTAATGATGGTCATTCACCAGAGTTGGGCGTGGGGACTTCCCCACCACCCAGCTATAGTACCTCATTAGTACCAGCTCTGTCCCCATGTCCGCGCCTGCTTGGTGTCCCTACTTGTGGTTGCACAGTTTTTGCTTCTCCTCGAAAGAAGCATGTTTTAAAATATGGATGTCTTAAAGGGGCAGATCTATGCTTTTCCCGTATGAAATCACAGCTACTTTTATTTTTAACCTTCATTTATTTAGCTCTGGCCTCCAAGCTAAGTGAGTGAAATGTTGGCCTTTATGTTTCACTAGGTTTTGCAGATAGGTTTGAGAAAACCAATCACTGGGCAGTGCTATTTTTAAAATCTTAGTCCTGGAAGGAATCTTAAAGATTCAGCCATCCCTACTGTGTCCCACCAGAGGAAAGTGGGGTCCGGAGAGCCTTTGTCAAATCTCCCAAGGTCATGCAGTCGGCAGTAGAAAAGCGAAGGCCAGACGTGACGCCGACACCTCCGTACCCCACCCCACCCCCTCTTCCCAGGCAAGATTCCTTCAAATGCAGATACCTGTTCTTTTAGTAACGGATCTGTTTTATTTTTACTTCCTGGGAATAGTGGCTGGCATTGTATCATTTCTTGGTTCAGTGGTTTTAAAAATCATTTTTCCACTTAAGAAGGGTTAACCTCAGCATTCATAAAAAAGAATGCATCAGGGACTGTCCTTATCACCTGTCCATTTCCTGAGCACGGGTTGGAGAAGCCTCCTGGACACTGGTTGCAGCTGCGCCCATAGAAGCCTTTGCAGCACTGTGGTATCTGAGAAACAAAATGCGTCGCTGCCTTTTAAAACCCAAAGCAGAGCGCCAGTTCCTCAGTTTCTATTATTATCATAAACAGTATTAGCCCCCTCCCCCACTAGGAGCTTGACTTTTCTTTTGCACGCAATGTCATGGCTAGCGCTCAGGCATCTGCTGGCCACAGGTCTGCTGAGGGCTGACCCTGGGGGTCTGCCTGGCTCTGGTACCACGTGAACAAGACAGATGAAGGCTTGTGCCTCATGAGAAGTCTATGTTCTATTTAATCAAGAAGGGATAATAAATAAGAAAGAAGAAAGAGGAGGAGGAGAGGGAGAAGGAGAAGGAGGAGAAAAAGGAGAGCATTTCAGAGCTGGGAAAACAAAGGGCCATAATAAACTGGCAGCAGGTGGAGGCAGAGGTGGGGGACACTGGGGAGGCCACTGTGGATAGGGTGGTCATGGAGGAGGTGAGAGCTAAATGCAGACTTGACAGATAACTCAGCCCCAAGAAAATCTGGAAGAGCATTCTCAGCCTGGGAATGGCCAGTGTGCATGCTCTGAGGTGGGAAGGAGGGCAAGGGGCGGGTCAGAGATGGAGGGTGGGCTGGGGGCGGGAGGCGCTGAGAGCATGGGATCTCTGTGAAGAGTGAGGGGGCACCGTGGGCGGGTGGAGGCAGGGGAGGGGGCGACCTGGCTGCCGTTAGGGACCCACCCTTCGATTCCCTAGCAGGAAGGCGTTGCTGAGGTCACCCAGGCAACCTGTGACTGCATGGCACCTGGGGCTTAAGGGTGCGGTCTTGGCGCCACCCTGCCCTGCTGACTTCTGTGTGAGCCCCGGCGGCCTGGATGAGGGCCGGCCGCACGCGCTCCTCACCTTCACAGTGGCGTTGCAGTACCGGGCACAGCCACTCTTCAGGGTCCTTGTTCTGCCAGTGTAGACACATTTGTGTGTGAAGAGTTCCTGGAGAAAAGCCAGTGAGAAAAAGCATTGCCATCTACCTGGGCAGTCTTCTGGGCATTCCTCAGCATCTACGTACACTAGACAACCTACGTCCATTTTACCAGCGACGTCAAGGAGCTGCTCTGGGCCATCCTGGCCCAGGTGGGTCCCCATCAGAGCTTGGTAGACCGCAGGCCAGGATTTATACCAGGGCACACGTACCTTTATGCCCCCTCTCATGCCATGGTGGACATCAGGGAATACTTTCCTGTCATCCTGGGTATGGCTTAGCCTCCCCTTCCAATCAACTGCCATCCCTATGTTCCTCTTATGTAGAAATTTTAGAGTCAGTAAAGAGTCTATCTCTAACTTTAGAAAGATACCCCCCACCCCAAATAGTGATAGTCTGATTTTTCTCTTGGGGGTGGGAACAGATGTAAATACATCCTTCCATTCTCTAACCCCAATGCCCACTCATAATGATCTAGATTAGAACCACAATTTATTGAGAACTTACTAGGGTCAGACACATTGCATACGTGAGGTTATCAGTCTTCAACTCCATGTGCATATTTTTCATCCTTTTGTTACAGATGAGGAAGCTGAGGCCCAGATAGATTGTCATTTTTCTAAGGAACACTGTTAGTGAGTGGCAGTTTCCCACCTTACTGCATAGTAACTTTAGGGTATCACAGGCAAGTCACGTTGTCTCCCTGGGCCTCAGCTGCCTAATCCATGAAGTGGGACAATAATGCTGATCTCAAAGTTCGTCCGAAGCCTTGGTCCTTGGCTCGGATTTTATGTTGGATAAATGCCGATGCTGCGCTTACTCCGTCTTAGGCTCTTGCGCAAGAAGAAAGCATCGAGCGCTTCGCAGACTGTAAAATCCTAAAGCCGTAGGTATGTTTACGGAGGAAGGAATATCAGTCCTCTAGCTGGATTTCAGGACCACTAAGCAAGTGCTGATCATGGAAGCCTGGGGGGCAGGGGCCAGCTTCAAGGCTCTTTTGGCTCCGGCGCACGTGTCCAGTCTCTCTCTCTTCTCTTCCTTGTCCTTCTTTGGGCCGAGGCAGTGTGGGGTCACGGCTCTGTCACGTATCAGCTGCGTGTCCTTGCGAGAGGTGTTTTATACCTCTTTGCCTTAGTTTCTTGATGACGCGATGGCTGTGATAATAATCTATCTACCGTGAAGATTTGCTGCATAAAGCATTTAGAACAATGCCTGGCACACGGCAGTCGCTGTGACACCGGCCAACCCGATTTCCTCTTCCCCCCTCCCCCACCATATTCCCGGTTGACACTACGCTGAAGGACTCCGGTGATGGCTTCATTAAGGAAAATACATATCTGAACATCTGTGCCTACTTAATTTTAATGTTTTCTTTATTAAGTGCTTCACAATAGGATTTCATTAAAGAGCTCATCACCTTCCTTAATGATTTATCCTAGTGTTGAATGAAACTTCTGGTTGGGGGAAGTTCTTTCTTAGGATGAACTTACAGGCAGAAATTTCTATCATCAATTTAACCTTGGAACACTTTGTTTTTGCCACCAAGAGAGGACATGGCATATGGATTATGAATTGTACAACTGTCTGTTTTTCTTTTCGATTAGAGCTCTCAAGACAAAAACAAAATAAAACAAACTACCTTATTCATCTTTTTGCCCCCAGAACCGGCACGATACCCCTCGACAGATGTGTACAGAATTCAATGAAACCTGAAGAGGTTTTGACGGTTCCGGTGCCACTCTTTCGATATTTCTTCCTAGACTAATGCTTTGGAAGAGCAAATACAAATAAAGGGTGGCAGAATATGCCATCCCAAAGTATGCCACTTTGACATAAAGATTATTTTGAGCTACATGTACCTGAAAAATAGGAGATCCAAAAGGGACCCTCTGATTTCTTTCGTTCTTTCTGAAAACACCCCTCTGTGAGAGATGCCCTCCCGGTACCAGGACAGAAGAAATGTCTTGTCACCATGAACAGGAATTTGAAGCCAAGAAAAATCTGTACACACAGACTTCGTTAAAATAACCGATCTTCTGTTAGCCTCCCCATACATTTTGGTTGCTTTCCCAAAACCGCCATTCTTTGTTCAGCCTACTAAATAAGCACTTGGGTTTTGCCACTTGTCTGGGTCTTCATTCTCCTGTGGAGGCTCCCAGGTAGGTGTAAAAATCTGTGAGCTTCGCTCCCGTTGGTCTGTTTCATGTCAGCTTGATTCTGAGGCCCAGCCGGAGGCCCTAAGAAGGTGGAGGTGAGGTGTTGCCTTCCTAGCACAAACATCGTGTTTTATTTAAGGGGGAAAAGTAAAGAAGGAATAAACTTTGACTGAATGGCTACTTGATTTAGGCCTTGTGCTTGGACTTTTAATCTATGCTAATCCTGTTGTGGTGGGTCTTATTCTTACCACAGGTGAAAAAAATTAGAGTAAAATGCTTAAGCAACTTACCGAGGGTTAATGGGCAAGGATTCAAATGCGGATCTGTGGGCTGTCTTTCTACCATCTCCCAGCTAGCAGGCTAAGAGCTAATCTTATATTATTACCCCAGGTGGAGTTAACATCTTTTAAGAGGAAGGTCGAAAGGATGAGAAGTCACACCAGTGGGGTGCTTGGGTGATGGGTGCTTTCATAAAGCTGTCACACTCACTGTGGGTTCGGAGTTGGCAGGACATTTGCTCCAACGTATCAGGGAACAGCTAACACAAGTGCCCTGGAAGGAAAGACAGCAGATCAGCACAGGTGTCCCTGTGGGGGGGAGCTGGGGACCACCCTGTCTAGCCTCAGGCTTCCTCCCTGTGAAAGGGGTTCTCCTAGAGTAACTCTTGGCCTCTCTCCCCGCCCCTACTGACTCAGAGAAAAAGAGTAAAGACAATCAGTGCAAGAGGGCTTTGGGAGAAGGAACCGAGCCTGTTCAGCCCCTTCCCCTTCCTCTTTTAGGGTCAGACAGATCAACTCTCCGCCACGTAGAGAGGCATCTGACCCTCAGGGGACACTGTGTCCACCTGTACCAAAGATAAAGTATTAGGATGAAGTCCTTGTTCTCCAATCAGCTTAGCAGTAATGAGGCTGAACATCGAGGTTCCGCCTTGCAGTCTCCTGGGCTTCTTGCTCCAGTGGCTCTGAATTCAGGAGAAAGGAAAGGGCTGGGTGCCTCCAGATCTCTCCGGATCCATCCTCCGACCTTCTCGACTGGGTTCTGTGCTCCAGCGGGCAGACCCTGAAGGGCGGTCTCTTGGGCTTCCTTGCTCACTGCTGACCGGCCTGGGCCAGCAGGAGGCGCCAGCAGGGTATTGACAGGTAGGAGGGGAACAAGGTCAAGGCATTTCCTCCTTGCTCTCTGTAGGCTTAGGCACCGTCCCTGCAGCTCCTGATGGTGTTGCTTCTTCCACTCTTCTCGCTCTCACTGGGTTCAGGTAAGTCTGCTCCCCTTCTTGACGCCCTCACCGTGACTCTTTTACCCTGGGATGGTAACGATTTCCTGCCATTGCCTCTCCTCAGATGCCCTAACATAACTTGTTTGTTTCCTTAGCCCTTCCCATCTCTCTGCAGTAACTTCTTCATTAAAGTCTCGCCATTTGAACCTTTGGGATAAATTCTGTCTCCTGCAGGGACCCTAGACCCTAACAAGTACGGAGTGCTATTTATTAAACCTCTAAAATCTAAAATACATGCCCCCAAATCCAAACATACATAGCCAAAGGCAGCTATGGTTTCAGTCTGGTGAAAACTGAGACTTCTAGAAGGTTCCAGCAGCTTCTACCCTTTGCTAGCCCTAAGTACTTTCCAGAGAATGCATTTGTGTTTTCACCAGACAATCAAAAACACCCTAAACCATGTGGAGCAGATAGATTTTACTTTAAACCCAGAGAAAATAGTAGGAGACTCCATTCAAAGGTAGTTATTACAAAGGTCTTCCCCCTATCTTACCAAAATTCTTTGGGTTGCCATTCAAACCCACATCTTGACTCTATTCTTTGGGGAGATAGGGCACAATTTTTTGAACGTGCTGGAATCAGGCAGCCTTGAGCCCAGGGCTGCCCTGTGACTCTGCAGACTTCCCTCCCTGACTTGAATGGCAGCCGCTCGAGGAGGAGAAACTCTGAAGGTGTCCGATCATTCATTCATTCCTTGGACTCCTTTCTGAAGAGGCCTTATTTTCCCAATAATTTTTCCTTTGAGCCAGGAAATGAGGCTATTTTCATCTGGCCTGTTCTGATCTTCATCGTGGCCTAAGCCAGGTGATACACCTGCCAGTATTTATTCAAAGGATTGAACCAACCATAAATCACTGCCAGGGATTGGCTGGGAAAGTGACCACGATTCTGCCTCTCTTAAAATGTGGTGCTCAGAGATGAATCAAGTCCTTCAGAGGGTATGTGACTGGCACGGGGCACTAGGGCCATGACAGTAGCCTAAACCTTATCTCAGTAATTACATTAATTAAGACATCTGAAATCAAAGCAATAAGCCACAAGCCTGTGCCAGCTACTCAGCTAAGTAGTTCCAACCTTCACGACAAGTAGAAGGATCAATAAAACAAAATCTATAAAAAGAGGCCATTACTCCTTATTCAGTGCCCATGTTCCAAGAATATTGTGAGGACAATTATCGACATGATAGGGAGGTGTCCTGAAAAGAAATACCCAGACCTATTATCGCTGTGACTTCGGGGCTGTGGTTTCCACAGGAACTGAAAGATCATGTGTAACAGCAATGTTAAAATTTCGGGTGCTTTGATTGAAACCAGCTGAGCCAAAAAGTTGCTATGGAAACTAGGAAGGCTATTAGAAGGCACACAAACTCACAGGCAAACAGTAAGTTTTGTGTTTGAAAAGAAGTACAGAAAGATGGTTGATTGGCTAGGCCAGAGCATCCACCTGAGAAGAAATTCTATTTTCAATCCCCCTTAAAGTCCCCTGAAGTATAGTGGGTTGAGTAAGTTCCTCCCAGAATTTATGTTCCCCTAAATCTCAGAATATGATCTCATTTGGAAATTGCGTCTTCACAGATGTAATTGGTTAAGATGAGTCATACTGGATTCGGGTGGGCTCTAAATCTAATGACTTGTGTCCTTACAAGAAGAGAAGGGGACACACAGTGTCACCCACAGAGAAGGAGGCCTTTGCAAAGACGGAGGCAGAGATTGAAGTGTGCATTTACAAGCCAAGGAATGCCAAGGATCTCCGGGAGGCACTAGAAGCTGGGAGAGGCAAGGATGAACCCCCTTCTCCTACCCACCCAAACCTTCAAGGGGAGTATGACTCTGCTAATACTTTGATTTCAGACTTCTGGCCTCCAGAGCTGTGAGAGAATAAATCTTCGTTGCTTTAAACCACTTAGTTCATGGGACTTTGTTATGGCAGCTCTAGAAGACTAATATACCCGGGCAGCATCTATCATTGTGGAAATCCCCCCAAAGGAAACTTAGTTCACACCTACCTCTTCATGAAGACAGAAACCCTTCTGGGATGAGGCTCCTCAGAATTGTGAGGGCTGGGACATTGTCTGCTCTCATTTGTGGGGCTGTTTAGGGACCCTAATTTAGTTCCCTAGTTTTCTTACCAGTTTCATCTCTCTCTTTGTTTCATCACATCGGTGGGGCAGAATTGGGATGATGGAGGGAGGTATCAGAACTCCAGTTAGTGTGTAAATTTGGCCATTTTTGGCAGTGACCTCAAGTTCTTCCATGGCCACGTCATTTACCAGAATCTGCCCCTGGAAAGAAGCAATGACATCTTTCATTCTGCCCTTCAGGAACACCAGTGGTCCCCTGACAGATCTGCATGCATGGTGGCGACCTCCCAGGAGACCAACTTCACTCAAGTTTCCAGTGAGTGGAAGATTGCTAGTAGAAGGGCTTGGCCAACAGGGAAAGATGAATCTGTTAAATGCATCTTTGATGCCAGGCAAGGATGTCCTTGCAGAAATGGACCTTGCAGGCGCCATGCTGGGGAAGAGTTATAACAATTTCAGCTCCACAATATATTTGCTATGACACCTTGGGCAAATTAGTTGACCTCTCTGCCGTGACCCATTCGCATTCATTCAGATACATTTATTGGCCTTGTGGTATATCAGTGAACAAACCCAGACAAGTTCCTGCTTACATTGTAGGGAAGGGAGCAGAAAATGGACAAATTAGCGAGGAATTCTCATCTCCACTTTTCCCCCAAATCTGCTCCACCTGCCGTACTAATGGCCACCCATCTTTGTGGCTGCTCAGGTCAAAACCTTGGGACTCATCTCAGCTTCCTCCCTCTCTAGCCCCCAATCCATCACCACATTTTGTTACATCTACCTTCAAAATATCTTCAGAATTCAACCACTTCTCATTACATCCCTGCTACCACCCTAGTCTGAGTCACCATCATTCTTCTCAATTGCTTCCTAATCAGTCTCCCAAAATGTATGTCTGACTACATCATTCCACTGCTCAGAATCCTCTGATGGCTTTTCACCTCATTCAGAGTAAGAGCCTATGTCCTCACCTTGAATTCTGAGGCCCTGCATGCCCTGACCCCACCTATCCTTCTCCCTTCTACTGTCTTGACCTGCTCTCTGACCTCCCTCCCTTCTCCCCTCTCTGATCTAGCCACACTGACCTTGCCAATTCCTCAAACAGGGCAGGCACGCTCCTCGCTTCGCGCCTTTGCACTTACTCTTCCTCTCTCTGGAGTGCTCTTTCCCAAATGGCCACACTGCGTCTCCCTTCATTTTCTGCAGGTTCTTTGCTGATATGCTTTCTTCTCCATGAGGATTTCTTGGGCACTTGAACTAAAACGTCAGCCCCCACGCTACTTTCTAGCCCCCTTCCTTGCTTTGCTGCTTTTCATCTTATCACTTCCTATTCTCTAATATGTGGCATATTTTACTTATTTGTTTATTGTCTATCCTCCTATTTACTAGAAGGAAAATTCCACACAACCAGGGCTTTTGTATGCTCATTGGTCTACCTTCAGGACCTAAAATGGCGTCTGGCACAAAGTAGGCACTCGATAGATATTTGTTGGAAGGCTGAGTGGTCATTCATCATCACCGTTAACGATGAATCCACAGGAGACATAATCCCTATGCTACCAGGCTTTTGCTGATATTACAACCCCAGGGAGCTCGCTGAATAATGCTGCCTTCTTTGAGTTTCTTAAATCAGTCGTGTTGTCTCTCACCTCAGGACCTTTGCACATGCTCTTTCTTCTGCCTGGAATTCTCTTCTCATCTTTGCCCAAGCTCACTCTACTCATCCTTCGAATCTTGGCCAAAGCCTCGCCTTCTCACTGAGGACCCCTGGACCCCCAGACTTGCTCAGACTCCTCCTGTTGCATGCTTTCGCAGTCCTCTTAACTTGCACTTGGTGGCTCTTATTACAATTGTAGTTAAATAATTAGCTGGTTGTTAATTAGTTGTTTAAAGTCTCTTTTCTTTGTCAGGATGGAAGCCTGTCTCTTTCACTGCTTTACCCTGGGCATCTAGCTCAGACCCTCCCACGCGTAGCTGCTCAGCAGGCATTTGCTGAAAAACGCAACAAATGAATGAAATAATCATAGAGGTTTTGAGCCTTTGAACTAGCGTCGAGGTAGGATAACCTAAAGAAAAATCATAAGAAGAGCAAAAAATAAGTCAAAAAACCAGTGGCAGGATTTTCACCTACATTGTTGGTTGTGTTGAACTGTATCATCTGGTTGGCCATGCTTCTAATGCAAAAGGTCGAAATGAGAGTGGCCACTTCCAGCTGCAACGAGAACAACAGGCACAGATGTTTAGAGTAACGCACAGAGTGCTGCTTTCGTAAAGTCCTCGCTGGGAAGAACTGCTCGTGACTTTATGAAATAAGTGATGGAGCTTTGATGTCATGCGCTTTTGTGGCTTTGAAGATGTCTTTGATAGAAGGCTCATCATTCATAGCTAAGGGTACACTTGGAACTACAGAAAAAGGACAGTTGTCATCTATTTTCTAGCATCAATATTGCAGCTTAAGACTAGGTCAAACATCTTGGAAGCAGGGGGAAAAAGGGCAGGAAAAATGGACCAACCTGGGTAAAGGGGACAATGTGGTATCTGACGAGTTCCAGAAGCTTCTGAGATCCCTGCAAAGGAATTGAAACATTTTTTTTAGTCAATGAAGAAAACACAACACCCCCCGCCCTCTTGTGGGGACCTCCTCAAATGACTTTGGACACTTAGTCAAGAAAAATAAGTGACCCATACTCTCTTTACCGAGGAGACCCGGTTGAGAAAAATCCTAATCCCCCAATTAGCTTACATCACCAAATTTCTGCTCTGGCAGGAGCTGTCCTGAAAATATTATATGCGCATCTCTTTTAATCCCCCCAACAGCCCTGTGAGGTAGAGACTCCTATCAACTCCTTCTATGTATGATAACACTGAATTTTAAAGACAAGTCCAAGGTCACAAAGCTCACTCAGATTAGCCCACGCTCAGTCACTTGGCTCCATGACCTCTTTGAGAAGGTTGCCAAGGTCCAAGGCAACCTTCTAGGCTTTCTAGTACAGTCTTAGTTTTCGATCCTGTTTCACTCTCGCCATAACCACATACCGGTTATTGAGAAGTACACAGTCCTTGTCTGGATCACCCGGTCAGGACGCTTTCCCTACTGGGCTCCCATGGTACACGGGCATTTCTCCTGCAAAAACCCTTACCAAGGTTTCTCATGCTTCAGAAAATGGCTACAGCGGTGGAGACAAAGGAGGGACTGGGGGCTATAAACAGGATGAGCGGTCCCCGTAAGGGTATTCCGGAGAGAGCACACAGAGTTGAGGAGCCTGGGACCACTCTCTTCGGGGGAAGAAGGCGGCGGCAGTGGCTGTGGTCTGTTGCAGGATGTCGCGATCCCCCAGCTGAGCCAGAGCTGGGAGTCACAGCCTCGTGGCCCTTGAATCTGCTTCTTAAGTGGCACAGCCATAGTTACTAGGTGAACGATCGCAAATCAAGATCATAGCAATGCCCAGGAGGTTGACTATTCTGGAGATGTGTTCCAACAGCCTGACGTCCCAGGTCAAAAGGAAGCCCTGCTAAATCTGAGTTCCATTCACACAGGTTCCTCTCTGCATTTGGCCTTGGTCCCTATGCTAGGGACATTACCTGTAAGTGGAGTGGCCACATAACCTGGCTTTTCTGGTACAACCCTCATTCTCCTGGCAGCCCCAGTCACTCTCAGAATTGTCCTGGTATAAATGATAAATGATATGGCTACCATATCACTAAGTCAATAGTGTTATGTGTTCCCGAAGCATGGTTCCCAAAAAGAGTGTTGAAGCTGACCACCATCTGCAGTACTGTTTCTACTGTGTGATCTTGAGCAAGTTGCTCAGCCACTGGGTTTTAACTTTCCCTTTATGCCATTTTGTGGTACCCAGAAGTGAGACTTGCAGGCAGAAGCAATGCTATTATAATGTTGGATGCTCAGTGGCAGAAGGGGTGAGAAAAAGTGGAGACCACTGGGGGAAATGTCAGATCAAACTGGACTGCACACTCAGGGAAGGCAGGAACTGGGTCTGTGTATCTTATGAATCGCTGTGTCCCCATCCAGCACCATATGGGGCACATGTCGGACCCTGCATAAGCATTCATGCCAATAAATTAAAAGGAGGGGTCCTGGGAAGAGCACGGAGCTGGACCTCAGGATCCTGAGTTTTAATCCGGTTTCTGCTTCTGTGTGACCTTGAGCAAACCACTTAACTTGTCTAGTCTCAGCTTCACCTAAAAAATGAAGGGACTGGTATGGACTCCTTCCAGCCTCTTAATTCTATGTGAAGGACTTCATCAATTAGGCAATCCACTTCTAAAGCCTCAAGAATTAACTGGTGTTGGATCCTTTTTACAAGAAACAGGAGAATGAAAGGGACAAGGGCCATTGATCAGCATCACCCCCACCACTGCCTTTCTGGCTGGGGACCACCATCCTACTAGAATTCAGTCAAGTATGGCTCATAGCAATAAGATGTGCTTCCGGGGACTGTTGTTGTAGAAAAGCCTTTTGGTGAAGTGTATTCTTTCCCTTATGAGGACATTTACTTCCTCCCAGCTGTTCTAGGTAACAAGAGCAAGAACAGTAACAACAAAAACCAAAGCTTTTGGTGCCAGAGACAGAAAGAGAGAGTTTTCTCCCCAACTGCGTGACTTTGAATTCTGAAATCCACTTCCCTTTGTCCTGTTTAACTGTCAAGGTATTTGAGAATTGGCAAGGGCCAGTCTCTGCCCCCTTTGCTTTTATTTCTGTCTAGTTCAGTGACGAAGTCATGAACTGGGGCTTATAAACAGTAGCTATGGACCTTTGGGCAATGGGATAATTTTGAGACTGAAACATTTTTTCAGAGAGAAGTAGAAAGATACACTGGAAAGGAAACATGGCATCCCAAATGAGAATTAGAAACCAGCCTTCTAATGAGACTGGTTTGTTTTCCATTTTATTGTTGTGGCTGATGTACATTTCACTGTCTCCCGCTGAGGCTCTCCTGGGAAGAAACAACTAAAGGATGATCTTAAGATGAATGGAGATAGAAGGAGCTTCTAATAGGCTGAGAAATTTTAACCCACACAGGCTCTGCCCTTGAGAAAGAGGCAAAATGGTTGTTCTATTCCTCACCTGGAAATTGAAGTGGAAAACCAGTTTATGACTGAGGGAGGACAAAGAGATTTGAAGTTTTATATTCTTTGTGGGAAGAAAAATAATTGCCTTTGAGAGAAAAGAGATTGAGAGCCAGGAGCAGTGGTGTGTTAGTAAATCATTTCTATGGGGGAAAAAATAAGCCGTAATTTATAGCGTTGGCCCATTTCGATGGTGTAAATCACCACAGACTGATTTCAGGCTACCAATGCGACCTCAGTGAGTGGAGCTGGGAAGAGACACACACAGTCTACTCAGGAGAACCTGACGGAACCAGCTCCGGACACCACCGGAAGGGGTTACGAGGGAGGAGAAAGAGAAGAGCTTTCTGAGCAACAGTGCTTGACACAAAAGCAGGGAGGTTGATTTGTTTTCTATCCTCATTAAAAGGTTTTGTTTTAATTTTAAGTGTACCTGATTACACATCTGAGAACTCCTTTATTAAAAAAAAAACAACAAAACTGCCTCAGAAGCTCATGCACTCAGAGGACATATAGTCTCAGAATTTTAATAATCTCCCAGGGAAGCAACATTACCTTTTTAGCTTTAAAATTAGGTAGGCATAAGTGTGAGTTCTAAAGAGAGGTATGACAGTTGTTGTCGTTGTTTTTTTTCCAATAGCTAAGTTTCAGAAAATTTAGGTGTGAATCATATGTTTAAAATAAGATCCTATTTTTAAGACACTGGAAAATACAGTACTTTTAATGAAAACCTGTAGCAAATCCTTCAATATGTTGAATATCTGTTTGCAATGTAAAGGAGATTACCTTCTGATTTATCTCCTCAATGAATAACTGTTTTTTTTCCCCAAAATGTTCTGAAAGTAAGATATCCTTGTAGTACCATAAAGTATTCTAAGAAGGGATGTATCCATGTGTACCTCTAACCCACAAACACAACAAGTTTCTGGGTTCCAGAAGGAGTATGCCCTGGGTTACATGAGTTAAAGCCGGTGCTTACCAAAATGTCTATTTCTGGGCTTCCTTCTAGTACCATTGAATCAGAACGCTTGGGGAAAGGGTTTGGGACATGCCTAGTTAACAAGCTCATTGGTGATTCCTAAGCATATTGAAGTTTGGGAATCATTAACCTAAAATATCTGTATCGCCCCTTCTGTAAAATCGGCACTCATCTATGTGAGGTCATAGGTACCCTTGCTCATTGCCGAAATGGCAGTGCGGTTCCCGGACACGGGAAGAAAGTGGTGGCCCTCCCACCATTTGACAGTCTAATGAGCGAAACTCCATAGTTAGCTATTCTTCTCTTCACTTTAAGGCTGATATTTCTGGGAGAGGAAACACTTTAAATGTTTTCAGTCATTTACACTCTAGTGTGAAGGAGTAAAAAAAAATCTTTTCTAGAGAAGATTATTAAAGAATTGAAAGTTTATGGTTTACAAAGAGAGGGCTATAGTGGATAGAGATGAAAGCAATCAAAAGGAAAGGCTGGGTTATCTAAAATAAAAAACAGTCATGCTTTTTAAATTTAGCCTAGACCTGGACCGGAATGGCCTAGTTTATAAACTTCATTTTCTAGATGTTTGTAGAGTTATGGAGAACTTAACACACTGATTTTGCTACTGAGAAATAGTAGAAGAGACAGGACTAATCAAACCAACTATTTAGATCTGGGGATGCAAATAGATTTTATTTCCCATACCAAGTCTGATGGGCTGGTCACGACTACTTAGAACTCCACTGAGGAGAATGAAGCCACTGAAGCATTAGGCTTAGTTCCAGGGAACTGTGATTGATTAACGATGTCTGTCTTGGTTGTGGGAGGGTCGATAGTGATATGTGTGATATTTTTTTGTCATGCCTAGTTTAGAAAGAGCCTGTATGGAAACAGACTGAGGCAGTGGTGCTGAGATGATACCATCAGAGTAAGTAAGAAACAGTACCTCTGGAGAGAGGAGGTAATTGAGAGTGCCATCCTCCATGTTATTCAAGGCTTCGTTACTTGGGACAAAAATGGTGTATGGTTCATCAACTCCATCCTCATCTAAGGCATGCCCCATGTTGGTTTTCTGCATTTAAGAAATAAGATTTTACATCTGCAACTATCTCAGACAAATATTTAAGCCCTCAAAAATATTTATAATTGACACATCTGCTAATTTTATAAAGGGTGGGGACAAAACATTTCCCAGAAAGTCATAAAATGTACATACCTCTAACAAAGATCTGAACTTGTTGTATCTTGGTTGTAGCATTGTCATTATGGTTTGCTAAAAGGAGACATTTAAAAAAATTAGTTTAAGAAAAGATGGTTTAGAAAATAGACACCTTAACATTCAAAGACTAATGTCAGAGTTTATGTGTGAGTGTGGATAGATCAAAAAAGAAGAACTTGTCAACATTACACAAATGTTTTCTGTTGTTTTTGAAACAGCAGTTTAGACCTGCACATTCTGAAATGGCCTTTAGCCATCATCAAATAGGGCAGAGGGAACACAAGTTACTGAAGCGAGATTGCCCTCCTCCATAAAGCATGAGAGAGAAATTTTCACTGGTCATTGGACTGAGTTGTCAGATGCAGCCCTAAAAACCAAGATCTTTCCTACACCTCCTGCATCTCTTTCTCTCTGCAGAGGTATCCAGCATTCTGTTTGAAACAGACAGATGATCCCATCTTCCCCATGGGTAGGGTCCTAGAACAAATGAAGGACAAGGATATGCTGCTGGCATACGTTTTCTTTTTGCACGTGGCTTGCCCTGGAACAAAGGAAGATGAACTTGGGTTGATGTCACTATTAGCTGAAATATCTCACCTCTGTGTTGCTCTTAAATGTGGGCGCCATCTTGTCCATGGCTCTGTCGAGAATGTGCAGAAGCCCGTTGGAAGCGATTATGTCCCCCTCTATAATTTTTACTTTCTTTTTGCCTCCATGGAGTTTAAGCTTTATTTGATTGTCCTATAACACCAAAGGAAAATAAAATAAAATTAGTGTGGTGGCCTTGAAGGAGTGAGCACTGGACTAAAAGTCAGAAGTCCTCGGGTTCAGCCATTTATTGGCTGTGTGATCTTGAATAAGTCACTTAACCTAAAACGGGGATGGTGGTGGCTGCTGGGTTGACTTCATGGGTTTGCATTAAGATCAAATGACATAGCTTGTGAAATCACTGATGACTATCATGCTAACTGTGACTAGGGCATTACAAGTGTCTCCCAATACCCTGCAACCTCTGAAAGGGCAACACTATTCAATTTACTGCAAATGCATCATCTATTTTATTTATTTATTATTCCTCACCCAAGGATATATTTATTACTTTTAGAGAGAGAGGAAGGTGGGGGGTGGGGAGAGAGATCAATTGGTTGCCTCTTGTACATGCCCCAATAGGGGATTGAACCTCAACCTAGGTATGTGCCCTGACCAGGAATCAAACCTGCAACCTTTTGGTGTACGGGACAATGCTCCAACCAGCTGAGCCACCCGGCCAGGGCACATCACCTATTGTATTTTAGTGTCTTGTACAGAGAAGGCACACAATAAAAAAATATTTGTTGAGTGACTAGCAAAAGCTAATTCCTTCTTCCTCGCATATTGCTCCTATAAGTTACAGACTTAATAAATATTTGCTGAATGAATGCATGCATGTCCTTGGGAGAAAGAAGGCCACATCTTCATCTATCTTCCCTCCCTCCCTCCCTCCCTCCCTTTCTTCCTTCCTTCCTTCCTTCCTTCTTTCCTTCCTTCCTTCCTTCCATCTACCCACCCACCTATCCGTCCTCACACCCACAGTACAACATACCGGTTAAGCAATCAAGTTTTGGAGTCAGGCAGACCTGCATTTGAATCCTGGCTCTGGAAAAATGTCTTTCACAGGGTTGCTGTGAATCTTAGGTAGCATAAATAAAGATCTACTCTAGTACCTTATGTAGAGTAAGTGCTCAATAATCTACCAACTACTATTATTTGGTGAAACATAACTGTATAGTCCATAATGCACATGCACACACATTCTGTTGATTAATCACATGTAGCTTAGCAAAGTCACGAAGAGAGTTATTTATAAAAGGGGGGGATAGTTTTATTTAAAAAACAAAACAGAGCTAAGAGCATTAGGAAAGATGGAGTGTTATGCTGGAGGGGATAGATAAACTCCAGCAATTGAAAACAGACATAATCCATTGCCTTTTAGGAGGAAGGCTGATCTGACTTTAAGCTGATACTTCCAGGGAACAGACTGGCTGCAAAGTTTCTCCTTCCTGCTGGCAGTTCAATGATGGTTACCTTGAAAATCAAATACTTCATGGCCTCCTTTTTGTAACAGCCTGCCCCCCTCCTATAGGACCCTTTTGGGTGCTGCTCCCCACTTCTTCCTAGGTAGGGAATTTCTTTGACGAACAGAGAGAGCCAGCTGTGGGTGCTGACTCGGTGGACAGTTTTGTTCTGGGAGTGAACATCAGAGAAATCCTTACCTTGTCACCACTGAAGATTTCCCCCGACCTTCCCGTCAAGGAATAGAATGTGTCTGTGTTATTCATACTCTCCGTGTTCATCTGCCCAGCAATTATGTGGAGCTTCACGAAGTACTGAGTAGCCTTATTATCCATCAAGAGCTCTTTTACCTAAGAAAAGAGAGCCCCTTCCTTCAGTCTCCATTGTTGGAACAAGCAAGTGAGGTTTGCAATTCATGCATTGACTTGTTCATCACAGACATCAAACTCAGGTCGCCCTCACACGGGTTTGGGCCCTTTCCGATACAGGTGGCTTTCCCTGAGCCCCGCTGCCCTGGGCCAGGCCTTAAAGGGAGTGGAAGGCTGGAGAGTAGAAGGTGATGCAGAGTATACTCTCCAACCTCAGGGATGTGCTCTGGCCTGGAAACTGACACAGTGGCGAGAGCACAGCATCCCGGCTGGGAAGAGCGTGGAGCGGGGTGGGCACCGAGGAATCACCTTGAGCCCAGGAAGCAGATAAATTGAAGTATAAAGTTAGGTGAAAAGAGCAGGTAGGGTGGACCAATGGAGCTTTTGAGCAGTAAAATTAAGATTTTTGAAATCCATCGGAACAAATCTACATTTTTCTGGATATTGTCAACAATCAACCAACAGAGTTTAAAAAAATTAACTTTGTATAGAGTGAATCTGTGTATTAAGCAAGAGACCACGTGAGAAGTGCCTGGCCCAGAGGCATGCAATCTTTACCAGTTCTCCCCAACAGGAGAGAAGGAAGGGCATCTCTGAAGGTTAATGGCAGACTCATCTCAGGCAGATTGACGGTAGTGGCGTATTAGGGTCAAAGAGCCTGAAATTTACTGGATTTTTCTTCAATGCAGCAACAATGATCACAAAACATCTTAGAGTAAGATAAACCAATTTTATACAAAACAGTATGTCCATTATCTACATTAAACCAAATCTAACTATTTGATACCATCTTGATGGGCCACCTCCACCAGGCACTATGAGTTTCACTCCCAGGGATGACATTGTCTTAGATAACAGCTGCTCCCATGGGAGATGACAATTTTCTAGTTTTCCCTATTGCTGTGACCACTGAGGATTTCAAAGAAATAAATACTTAGTTAATGCATCAATTTAATTCTTCCTGGAGGAAGCGAGCAGTTTTGCACTACACAAATCTTATTTATCACATGACATAGTTAAGAGCCCTCAGTGATTACCCTTGAAGTGATAATAACTGGAAGGGGTATCGGGGGCCTTGAAGGGGGCCAGTAATGGTCTTGCTGGACACACGAGTACACTCACTTTGTGACAGTTCATTGACTTGTGCACTCACCATTTGTATACTTCCTGTCACGGTGTTACATTTCACTAAAAGTTACCAAAACATCACCATGCTTACCATCAGTAAGTTCAATTTTAATGGGGGGGGGGTTCCCACTTTTTGTAAAAGAAGGTACTGCCTACTAAGATATTTTTGTTATCATTATTATTATTTTTTTTTGCATCAGCCTTTTGGTGTAGGTTTCTTTTAAACACTTACGTTGAATCCTTTCAGGCCCTTGTCTGTCGGCAACAGCACAGTGAAGGGTCCCAGGTTACTGAGTGGCCAGGCGTAGGCTTTGTCTTAGCAGCCGAAACACACAAAGAAAACACAAGTGGGTCAGTAGCATGTGTGGAGTACAGTCAGGCGATGGCCCTTGTGGTCCATCCAGGGGTACCCAACCCATGGCCCGTTGCAGCCCAGGATGGCTATGAATGCGGCCCAACGCAAAATCATAAATTTACTTAAAACCTTTTTCTTCGCTCATCAGTTTTTGTTAGTGTTTGTGTGTTTACTGTGTGGCCCAAGAGAACTCTTCTTCTTCCAGTGTGGCCCAGAGATGCCAAGAGATTGGACACCCCTGACTGACTCGGAGCTTCTCTGTCCTAAGTGTCACATGTGGGCCCTTTGTAAACTGGGAAGCTGTTTAAGAATGTAAGGCCCCCAAAGCTTCCGCATAATGGTGTGATTTGCTCTGCAGCCAGTCTTGGCTTTAAGGACACCATGCGATGAGATGAGAGGTTCCGTGAGGGTCATGTGACCACATCCTCGGAAAACCCCACCCAGCAGGTAGGTCCCTGACCCTGTGCCCGACTCTCTGAGCTGTCACCACGTCAGTGAACAAAGCCCTTGTTCCATCGAGAGCCAGCTCAGAAGAGCCTCATGCTTGGCTGCTGCTCTGATCTTGCCATGTGCAAAAGGCTAATTTATTTTTTTAAATCAAAAGACTCTGTGAGTTCCATGCCTGGTCACACCTCCATGTCGCTGGGGAAGCTGTGCTCTCACGCAGGAGGCGATATGTGTCCCCGCACTTTACAAATGGGGTGGGGGAGGGTGACCGAGCTCTGTCCAGGGAAACGTTTGAGGGCCCAGCCTGCAAAGGGCCCTGTCGCTGCAGTCTGCTCTCATTTGACATTTTAAGAGTCCTTCCAGGAAGTTCTGTGAGGAGCCTGGCAGAGGGCCTCCAGGCGCTGAGGCATGCCGGTAATGCCTGGATCCGCTCAGGACGCCTGAGATGGAACAGGGCATTTATGGAGGACGTACATTAAGATTTATGCCAGGAACATAGTGCTGAGAAACATACAGGGCATTCCTCTCCCCGTGCTCTTTCAGGGAAATCATTTTTGGTGACTGGAAGATTTAAGATACTTGGATTTTAAGGCTTCTGTTGATTGGTCGCGTCTGTTTGTTGGCCATATTTGTGTCTTAGTGAAAGTCCTGTCTAAGGCTGCAGTCAGCTTTCATATTTGATTCTTAATGACTGAGAGGGCATTTGGACGCGCAGGAGGGTGTTTTGGGCTGTCACTTTTCTTGGAGTGGGGCAGGTGGAGAATGTGTCAGTACAGACAATTAGTGGTTGGGGAGGGGGGCAATGATGCTAAATATCCAGCAACGTGTGAGATGGTCGTACACAATCAAGACTATTCCCAAAATTCAATCAGCACCTCCACTGAGGAACACAGATACTGCCTCAGGGGCTTAGTCACGGTCTATGCCCAGTACCACCTGCCAACCTTGTTTCACACCTGAAGGGCCCGTAAGGTCAAAGGAAAGAGGACGGCCTCCGCATTCATATTAGCAGTTGCCTTGTCTTGGCGTTGTTGCAGACCTGCTGCTCTGTGGCAACCCAGCTCTCTGTCTCTTTCATTGTTGCATT
The DNA here is from genome assembly GCA_004026545.1 of Mormoops blainvillei. Taxonomy (NCBI): domain Eukaryota; kingdom Metazoa; phylum Chordata; class Mammalia; order Chiroptera; family Mormoopidae; genus Mormoops; species Mormoops blainvillei. Next base: position 63,968 of record PVJD01005902.1, read on the forward strand.
GCTGGTTCTCCTCGCACTAACTCCTCTCTCTTTGGAAACAGTTGCCTGTTCTTTCCTTCCCACCTGCATGGCGCTCCCTAGAAGGGCTGATTCCCATTCACAGCCTTGCCTAGTCTGCCCACCGCTTTTTGAATGATTGTGTCTTGCAGCCACCCTTGCCTGAAAGAGTGGAATCCCTTTAAGTGGAATCTGTACCCATAGCTGCATACCCAGGAGCGAGATGAAAGACGTCAGCCTTCCTTGCCATTTTCCTCTGGGTTCAGTGTTTAGTTCTCTGAGTCTCTCCATGATGTTTCCATAACACGTTGAGCCATCGCCCACGTGACCTTTTTGGCAAGTGCATCTACAGAGAGGGTGAAAACACATTCTCAGAGTCTCGGCGCCATTGAATGGTGAGATCCTGCAGTCCAGCTCCCTTATCTGCATCCTTGGCTGCAATGATGGGGAAAGCGATGCCCGGGGTCAGCCGGGGACGAGGCTGGGCGAGGGGAGGCACAACACAAGTGGGCACTCCTAGAGCAGGGCCTGAGGTAGGGCCGGCCCACAGGAAATAGATATTTAATAAGTTATGCCTGTCTATAAACACTAGATATCTTTGTACATACCCTGTCTCAGTATTTTTCAAAGTGAGATCAAGCGACCTTGTACATCGGGATCTCTTGGAGTACTTACTATAAATGCAGAGTCTAGGGCCGCACTGTAGAGCCAGAAAATCAGAATGTGCTACTGATGTCAGCTTCTCAGAGCTGTGGATCTGCTTAGAAGACTCTCCCCCTCCACTTCCTTCCTAGCTGGGATCTCTGCTCAACTGTCCCTTCCTTAGGGAAGTATCCCTTGATTGTCCATGCCCTCCCAACCCCCCATTGGTGGACCAGGCCCCCCTTAGTGTGTACTCTCATGGTGCCACAAAGCTCCTCTCTGTACCACCAGGGCCAGTGGCAATTCTATCCTAACCGTGTGGTTATTTGACCCCATTTAATTTGAGAAGACAGTGAAGGCAAGGGCTATGTACGTATTTATTCACCGTTGTGACCCTAGGATTCTAGATAATTCTAGAAGGGTATGTATGAGTTTCCCGGCTATAGGGTAAGGGTGCTATTGGTATTTCCCAATAGTAGGTGGAGGTCGGGGGTGCTGGTATACAACCCGCAATGCACAAGACAGCACCTGCTACCAAGAGTTACCCGGCCCCAAAGGTCAACAGTGCTGAGGCTGAGAAGTCTCATTATAGGAAATCACTAGGATAGACCTAACCAGGGAACGATAGTCTATTTGATACAATCAAATAACTGTTTCCTACTTAAACATCACCTTTTTTTCTGGTACTGTGCCACAAGACAGTGAATTTAAGAAGGTCAAGAGGGGGACTGGCAGTGATACAATAGTCATTGTTAAAAATTATTCCTGCTCCAAATTATGTAAGTTTCATTTGAAGACAATTGTTAATAGCTGGACAAGTACCTTTTACAAACCATTATGTTTCTCTCTAAAAGTTCCCTAAATTATAATGAGGCCATGTGATCTGTTTTGTGTAAAATGACTTGACTTGTTTTTTCTAAGAATGATATTTTAATGGCCTCCGTGCAGAATGGAATGTATGAGACATAAATATTTTTAAATTTTTATTTAAAGTCTCAGTCCAGAGTCCAAGGCTTCATGAGATCATTTTCTGACTTACATGTTCTCAGTTTGGCTATGGCACATTCCCAGTGTTGCCTTTTCAATAAATTGGTTCTTTATTAGGTGTAAAGCTTTCCTGCTATCTTAAAGCTTTGAACACACCCCTAAGCCAACCCCCGTGCACTGTTGGTGGGAATGCAGACTGGTGCAAACACTACAGAAAACAGCACGGAGGGTCCTCAAAAAATTGAAAATGGAACTGCCTCAGCGATTCCACTGCTGGGGATATATCCAAAGAAACCCAAAGCACTTATTTGAAAGGACATATGCACTCCTATATTCATTGCAGCATTATTTACAATAGCCAACATATGGAAGTGGCCCAAGTGCCTATCAGTGGACGAGAAGATAAAAAAACCATGGCACATGTATGCAATGGAATATCACTTGACTATAAAAAGAATGAAATCTTGCCATTTGCGACAGCATGGATGGACCTAGAGGGAATTATGCTAAGTAAAATAAGTCAACCTGAGAAAGACAAATACCATATGATTTCACTTATATGTGAAATCTAAAGAACAATATAAACAAACAAATAAAATAGGAACAGACACACAGAAACAGAGAACAGGCCAATGGTTGCCAGAGGGAGAAGGGGTGATGGGGCTGGGTGCAAAAGGTGAAGGGATTGAGAGTGCAAATGGGTAGCTACAAAATGTCGAGACATAAAGTACAACATAGGAAATATAGCCAATAACATTGTAATGACTATGTATGGTGCCAGGTGGGTACTGGAAATATCGGGGAGGGGATCACTTTGTAAAGCATGCGATAGTCTAACCACTACACTATTGACCTGAAAGTAATACAAAATAGTATCGAATGTAAACCGTAATTAAAAATTAAAAAAAGAAAATTGTGAGAGTCTTAGCTTCCCCTCTAAATAAATAAATAAATAAATAAATAAATAAGTACACCCATAACTATGGGTTAGGACACACATGAGTTGCCTGAGGTCACCCCACTTGAGCTCACTCTTCTTTATTGGTTGTTCTTTGGTGTGAATGCAGTGTGATTTGAATATTCTGCATAAACCGATTGCCATACTGAGGAAGCATAAACAAAATAGATCTTTATCTGAGGTGAATTAAATTATCTGAATCGCTGATGGCCCCATATTTTACCAAAGTAACTTAGCGAGCCTTTAACCCAAGCCTCTTTTCTGCTGAAGACAGCCCATTTTTGGGGAGAGGGGCAGGGAGGATCCAGGAGGTTTGTAAGTGGTACGCGCACCCCTAAAATCCTTTGTGAGTTCCACTGACATTCCAAACAAAAGTTTTAATGCAATTTACATTATTCTAATGTTCATTAGTTTTATTTTTTCAATTTTATCTTCTCAAGCATGGAGGAAAGAAAGTGTTTAGAGTATTCTGCTCAAGCTTCCTCCGAGGATGGTTGAAAGTGTATAATCTGCCTTGTTTGGCTGTCAGTGTTACCAGAATCTGTGTTTAAAGAGGTTGTGCCTGTATACCGAGCACGTTGGGTGCACATGTGACTATATACACAGCTGGGGTATGTTTGTGTGGGTACACACATGTATGGAATGATTTCCATGTGCCAGGCTCTGCTCAGAGACTGATGAATGTAACCTCGTGATATCCTCACGAGACTGTTATATGTCCCAGGTATATGGCAGAGCTATGATTTGAACCCAGATGTTCTGATACCCAAGCTCTTTCCACTTTATCCACGGTGAGTGTGGGTTTCCTTATGTGCCCAGACAGGACATGACGACCACAGAACCTAACTGTGCAAATCCACACATTCAAAACCCAGCTATGAAAGGAAGCTAGAAGGGGGTCAGGAACCACAGAAGCTTACAGTTCCATATGGTTTTGAGCTCACAAGGGTAGTCTGAGTCCTTCTCAGATGCTGATGACAATAAGAACGGAAAATGGCACCACGATAGAAGCCCCGGTCCGGGAAAGACTTGGGTTCTAGCCTCAGTTCACCCACTAATAGCAACATGAGACAGAGCTGTACAGCAGCTTCCAGAACATTCTCTCCTGTAATCTTCACAGCCACCTTATGAAATAGACATCACTGTGCTCATTTCATACATAGAGAAACTGAGGTCAGAGAGATGATGTCACTTCCCCAAGGTCATGCGGCTGAAAGATACCAGTGTGGAGACTCAAAACCAGGTCTTTAGACTCCAAATACCACCTCCTTCCCACCTGCCAGCTTCCTCTGCCTCAGGAATTTTCACGCAAATATTTTTACTCACAGTAAAGCCCTCCCTTTAAATCCTGGAGTCCAGGAAACGCCACTAGTGTCCACTTGCTCTCCCTGCTCGTCTGGCACCGCTAATCAGCAATATTTCACGGATGAGGAAACAGACGCATACATCGGAGGTCAAACCCCTGTAATCTCAGCAGATATTCATCTTCCCGGTGACAGCAGTTTCCTTCTCCCACCCTCCGACTACTTCATCCTAGGTCAGCAGCCACATCAGTATTTCAGACGGTTCTAACGGTTGTTAGAAAGGAAACGATTTTTGAATGCTTCATCAACTAAACAAAGGTTCATGGAGGACCTACTGTACTCCTTGCCTTGTGCTATGGGGGTTAGGGTGGACACACATGGAATAAGAAACATTTTCTTCCTCAGAGAAACTTAGAGCATTGACCAGCCACCGCTGTCACCCCTTGGGAAAGAAGCTGGTGGAGCTGCAAAACTTACTTGGTTTGGCCTGGTGCGATGGTGGAGCAGTTTGCATTCCTGTGACAGGGGTTATTAGATGCACACATGTCAGTCACACTGCACCCCATGCCAGGTACGAAGTCGTGGTAATGTTCTTTGCACTCGCAGTGAGACTTCAGTGGACAGGAGAAAAGACAAAAGGTTCTAGTCAGTCACTGAAGCTGATGTTCTTCTTAAATTCATGTCTTTATACCGCCATAAAAACGAACACAGGGTAGGTCCCAAGTGCGGGCTTAAACTAGGCCTTTGTCAAAGTGTCTAGAATTGGAAACCCTCTCTCTATGTCTTGTCTGTTTGGAAACTCATACACCTTGCTGGTAGTTTACCCTTCAGTTTTCTTGTTTGCTAACCTTGGGCCTTGCTGGCACCATAATTCCTGATTTTAGATTGTCTACAGCTGAGTAGAGAACGGGGCTCAGATGGGAAGTATTATTTCTCTAGAATACTGGTTTTCAGCCACTAAACTCAAGTGACATCAGGCAATGTCTGGAGATTTGTGATTTTCACAACGGGACAGGGGGTAGTGTCACTAGAGGTCAAGGATGTGCACAAACATCCTATAATGCTAAGGATGGTCCCCTGACCCCCCAACAAAGAATAATATATCTGGTCCAAAACGTCAATACCGAAGTTGAGGAACCCTACTCTGGGATAATGAGAATAATGAATGCACTGCTTCTGTGTGAGTAATGGAAGGTTTCTGAGACTGGAAAATCTGCCTTGGGACTCATATCTTAAGAGACAAAATATATTTTTAACCTCATTCCCAAGGTCCTGGGACCTTGGTTTAGGGTATAATATGACTTTGCCCACAGGGGACCTCATTTAGAGGATAGAGTCCAGCCCTTTAAATTTCTTGCAAATCTGCCTCAGAAATTGATAGCAGAACTGTCGTGTGATATATTCTTTTTCCTAGGAGATAAGATTAGGTAGATCCTGTGCAGGGAATGCCAGGAGCATTCCTGGGGCATGCTGATTAGACGGCTGGGACCCGTCACTGTGTTTGGGTCAGGCACTGAAGCCCTTCTTCTCAGGCAGCAACAGCCTTGGGTATGGACGGATTTCCTCCACTGAACACTCAATGTGCAGTTCTGGGTGCAGTAGGCACCCCTAAATATTTGATGGGTAAATGAGATATTAGGAAAAGGGTTCTTTTAACTGGACTCCTCAGCAAAGTTCTCCTGACCGGGCTGAATTTTACCAGTCAAGGTCATGATGTGATTTTGAGGGTCAGGGTCTCGGCCCAGAATGTCCTCACTGCTCCCTACACTCTGTCAGTGCTGCCTTGCTTGTTATCAGTGTTCATTCCTTTGGGGCAGAGTATTTAAAAAAACAAACAAACAAACTAGAGTGACTGGAGGATTGCCAGTGAAAGTCACCTACATAGTCACCCAAGACTTGGTTAACAGTTAATTTGTTAATCTAATTTGAGTTGTGTATATATTTGTCAATCATCCTATAGGACTAGGATAGAAGAGGATGTAGGACAGTCAAGTTTTGACTGGGGAGCTTGGAAAGTGTGAGTGCGGAGGGTGCGCTGGGGAGAGGGCACGCTGTAGCCACCCCTGAGCATGTGCAGGTCTGCCTGGAGAGGAAGCCCAGCTGAACATTGAAAGGGAGCAGTGGGAAGGCCCAGAGACAAATTACACCTGCGGCTTGTTTTACCGTCGGTGGGTTGTCCTACTTCTGTTTGCATCAGTTCCCTGCAGCAGTAGCTCACCTGTCCAGGCCCGTCGTATTTGCACACTGTAGACTGTGTAGGGCAGTCTCCGAAGTTAATTTGGCAGGGGTCGACCGGTAGGCACACTTGGCCATCTCCGTGGTACCCCTCTTGGCATGTACAACGGTGCTGATTTGGTCCCAGGTACGTGCAATGAGCGTGAGGGTGGCAGACATTTTGTAAACATGGATTGATGGCTTGAGAGGCAATGACAAAATAACAGGCAGTTACCACACCCAGGTTGGAGAAGGAACACTGAATGGTGAAGGGACTGCCAGTCACAGCTCATCAAAGCTGCACGGGCAATCCAATGATTTTAAAAGAAGGAGTAAGAAACATTTCGTCCTACCCTACCGGATCACCCCCATCTACCAAACAGATTTACATACGGCCATCAGAGATTATAACTATAAATATTGTGTTGATGTATTATTATGCCATGTACTATACAAATTTAAATATAAAAGAGCATGAAAGGAAGCATTGAGGCTTATAGAATTTATAATATGTACTGGACTCTGTCCTAAGCATTTGTTATACATTAACTCAGTTAATCCTTACAACCCTCCCAAGTAAGTACCATTATAATCCCCATTTGTTAGATAGGAAAATGGAGGCTGAGGTAGGTTGCAGAATTCATCCAAGGTCATGTAGTCAGGGATAGGCAGATCTGGGATTTGTACCCAGGTAGTCTGGCTCTAGTTTCATAATGAACTTTTTGCTTAGAATTATTTATATATTTCATTCATCGGCATGGAGAGAAATAGAAATGGTCATTGCATTAAAATTAGGGACGTTGTGAGGGTTTTTTTTTTTTTTCTGTTGAGTAACTTAAGCATCTCAACTAATAAACTGGCAGGATTGAAATTCTACTCACGCTCGCAGTATTTGCCATCGCCTTTGTAATTGGGGAGGCATTTGCATTTTAGTTTCATTTCGTCTTCGCCAGAAAGTGAGCATCTGGAATTTTCTGGGCAGAGCAAGGCTGCACATTGAGGGATGGCTGCAAAGGAAGGTTGTTGAATTATCTGCATCAGTAGAATAACCAGTTCTAAAGAACTCAACAAATGCAATATTCTCGATTATTAAAAAGGTAACACAGACTTGTTGTAGTAATTCAAAAAATACAGAATGCATATACTGAAAATGAATTGTCTTCCTATTCTCAATATCCCATCTCATTCCTAATATAATCAGTGTCAACAACAAATATAATGTATTTATAAGTTTATTTATATGATTTTAAAAGAAAATGGAATCTTGCTAAAAGGTTTAGAAACTTGTTTTCTAATCTAACAATATATTATGGAGGACTTTAAGGATGTACTTTAATCTCTAATAATTGCACAGTATTTTTCAATATCAATGGGACATAGATGGCTGTTAAGAACTGTAAAGCGTCTGACATATTAGCCAATGTGCAAAGCTAACCAGTTGGGCTGATGCAGCAGCTTCATGGATATGGGTAGAAGATATGAGGCTCCTGGGTCAGAGATGAAGGACAGTTTATCACTCCTATAAAGGGCAATAACTGGAGTGTCAGCGTCATTGCTCCTGGCCTTCCAAGCCCCAGTTCCCATGGGACAATGCAGAGTCCCAGCTGGAGACTGAACACGTAGGGGATTCCGTTACAGAAAAGGGGGTCTGATCTTAGGGAACCTAAGGTTCTTTTTTTTTTTTTTTTTTAAATACACAGTGTATTAGGGCCCAGGCAGGAGACAGAAAACACAATAATTTGAACAGAAAGAATTGTAGTGTGAAGAATTATGAACAGAGAATTAAAATAATGGGAAATTCCTTGTGAGCGTTAAAAAGAACAAGAAAGAATAAAGAAATAGCAGAAATATACAGAGCAACTGCTCCTTTAGGGTAGAGGTAAGTACCCAAGGTAAGCCCCCCTCCATCGGGCTGAGATCCAGATGTCCCTGGAAAGGGCATGGCCTTGGTCCCTGGCTGGGGGAGAAGGTGCTAAGATGCCTTCATGTCTCCAGGAAGGTCATCCACAGGGAAGTGCCAAGAGTCAGGACTCACTCGGTGTCTGGGGAAGCTGCTGGGACCAGCAGCTAAGATGTACTGTCTCAGAAGCGTAGTGGGCTTCTGCGGGTGGCTGGGGCCAGGGCGGCTTCAGGGGCCAGCTGTTGGGGTGAAGGCGGGGTGGCCAGTTCCCCAGGTGGCCAGGCCTGTAGCATCCTTGGTGTGCACAGGGCTGAGGAGAGGGTGTGCAGAACAGTGTGCGCCTGGGCTGGGCACAAGTCTGCACTCTCTGAAGTGCATACATCTCTGCCCATTTGATCTGGTGTGGCACTGAGGAAGTTGGCAGTACTTACGCTGGTCACAGCTGGGGCCAGTGTATGCAGAGTAGCACTCGCAGGTTCCATCTCCGTCTACTCCACCGTTGCACACTCCATGCACACAGTTGCACACTGCAGACAGAACATGGGGATTTTTCAGTACCTGGATGGATAGTGTTTTCCAACAGTGTTTATGGAGAATCTGCATGTTGAGGCAGAAAGAATCATGGGTTTGAAGTGCTAGAGACCCTGGCTTGAAACTTAACTTCATTTTCCTTTAATAGCTTCAATTTATTTACATATCACATGTGGATAATGATACCTACATCAGGAGATTTCTATAGAATTAAGCGAGATGATATATATAAGGCATACTTAGCATATCACATGCACTGGAGTTCCTTTCTCTATTTTCAAACTAGTTACATTGTCCTTGGACAGCTCACCAAAAGATTAAACTGGATGTCTTATAGACACCTATCGCGTTTAAGAGAGAAATGCTACCACCTACACAATCACTGTTGGTAACAGGAATCTACGGAAGTAAATCCTACTTCCTGAATGATCAGGCAATGCAAGTGAAAAAAGAAACTCAGCAGGGCAGAGAATAACTATGCCATGTTTTACAACTTGAAGTGGGAGACTTTTCAGCCCCGTGACAGATCATTTCAGGACTGAGAAGGCCAAGCGAAGACAGAAGCAATGGCTGGAGCGATGCTGCCACAATCCAAGGAATGCCTGTGGCCACCAGAAGCTGGAAATAGCCAGGGAGAATCTTCTCCTGGAGACTTTGAAAGGAGGCTGGACCACTGACATGTCGATTTTAGAATTTCTAGCTTCCAGAACTGAGACTAAATTCTTGCTTTTTTAAGCCATCCAGTTGGTGGTATTATGCTTTGTTACACCAGCTCTAGATAACTAATAAAATGATTTATCTTGATTATTGAGGTTTTGATGTCTTCTTAAATTCTGCGCCCGAGGCATTTCCCTCACTCACCTCACCCTAGAGCTGGCGGTGCACTTCTTTTTATTGAGCACTTATTTCCTACCAAGCATCTGCCAGAGGCTTTACATCCTTACCTCATTGACTGCTGACAGCACCCTGTGAGGCAGGGATCCTTCACTCATTCATTACTTAATTCATTTATTAGTATGAAAAATACATATGAAAAATGGGAGGTGACTAGCACAAGAACTCATTCAAATGAGTGAAGAATTAGATCAGATTCGCATTTGTCATTTTTTCTTCAAAAGCCAATTTGCCGTGCTCCTATTTTAGCAAAGCACTCTGACATCCACGGATGGCAGTAGCTTTTGGAACAGATGAGTTCCGGAGAGAGGTGAGGCTGGTCATGGAGATAGCTGGGGTGAGGAGGGGGTGTACTACGAGCTCAGCAGAGAAGACTCAATTCTATTCAATTTAAAAATATCTACTTAGCTCCTACCTAGTGACACGCACTGTATTAGTCACGGGGGTATACAAACATGAGTAATCCACAATATCTAAATTCAAGGAGCTCACTGTGCAGTGCAGAAGCCAGACTCTAAAAGATACAAGGACATTGTGTGACCTGAGTGTTGTCACATGGTCCATGGAAGAGGGCTAGGGGGCTGACGGGAGAAGTGGAATGTGACACACCCCCTGCCCCCGATTCCCAGGTCACTGCAACAGCTGTCCTTGTCGCTAGACTTCCCCTCAGGCTGTGTAGTGAGAGCCCAAGAATCTGGCCCAAGCCTCTCCCTGCGTCCTGTCCTCTAGTGCAGCCTCTGACTGGGTTAACTGATTTGGTACAGCTTTTTGGAGCTTCTGACACGCGTTGCAGGGCTGCCAGCCTCTGTCAAGAAAGTGTCCTTGAGAAGGAGAAATGAGTGGTGGAGGGATTACCAGATGTCATTTAAAGTGCCCTTGGTGTTTGTTGCAAATCTCTAGAGACACTCGGAACTTGGGGAGTGTGATTTTGAAGTGGTCAAAGCCATGGCCGTTTGGGTCAGAGGGATAGTGCACAAAGCTCCTTACACTGGGCCCCTTGGCAGAGAGAGCTGCTCCCCCTCCCATGTTTTTGTGGCATCCCATGGTGCTGTGCACACTGGAATGAAATTGTCACCCAGGTTTCCAGCTCCTTGAGGCTGGGCACCTAATGTCTCCCCCGTTTGGATCCCCATCTCCTATCAGGGGTCTAATGGTGGATGCTCACCAGGGCACCCAGGCTCAGGACTCAGACACATGGGGTCATATCCTGCCTCTGTCCCTATAAAATCTGTGTGACCTTGAGGAGCCTCCCTGCTTCTTCATTCATAAAATGAGCTGAAGAGTTGCTGTGAGGATCCGAAGAGGTCATGTATGTCAAGCGCCTTCCCACACTGCCTGGCACACGCATGTGCTCAGCAAATGCCAGCTACTGTTATTAACAAGACACAGTTGTGGGACTGATTTGGGGGTCATGTAGGAGAAAGTGGGCTTCGCATTCGGCCCCAGCCAGGAGCGAGGCACTGAGTGGGCTAGGGCCTTGGCAGTGGAGATAAAAACCCTTGGCAGATGCAGCTCTAACTCATGGCTAAATTAATCACCGGTCAGGGAGGAGAATGCTCCAGCAGCAGGTTCAAGCCAGAGTTAAAAATAAACTGCAGCTAATAGAGCTGTCCTACTTAGAGGCAGAACGGCCACCTCCGAGGGACCAACGCCCCTTTGAATGAAACAACACTGGCACCCAGTGGATGCTTGGCTGAAAAGGTATGCAAGTTCCCCTTGTCCTTGCCAATAAGAGGTGATGACCAGGTACTGCTGAGCCATCCATTCATCCATCCATTCATTCATTCATAGGTGAGTAAATGTTCACATTACTGTCAGATCGCTTTTGTCCTCGCTTACTACTTACTTTCGTTGATTGAGTGCTTGTGCCATGGTACTAAGAGCTTTGCTACTTTGTCAACCCTGTGAGGCAGGTATTACTGTTCCAATATTACAGAGGAGGAAGGCTTAGAGAGGTTCAGTAGCTCACCCCAGGGTGCACAGCAGCTGATTTCAAACTCGGGCCAGTCTGATTTCAAAGCCTGTTCTAGAGCTGAGCAATCCCATATGGTAGCCACTAGCCACGTGTGGCTATTGAAACTTAAATGAAGTATCATGAACTAAAATTTAAAATTTAGTTCCTCAGATGTACCTGCCACATTTTAGGCCCTCAGTGGCCACGTGTGACCTGGAGCCCTGCGGGCCAGCCCAGATACAGAACATTCCCATCACCACATGAAGTTCTACTGGAGCCTGGGGTTTGGAATTTTTTTTCCCAGCTCTCAGTTTAGGTTTCCAATTTCTTAAGAATTTAGATTTCTATACCATCTTTCTCCCTTTCACTCACCCTTTTTCCATGGCACAAATGAGTGTGAATAAATGCCACTTTATTTAGAAATATTTGGAATCTCCATGTACATCTGTGCTCATTGACAACCAATCAGTTTCTTGGGGGCAACATGGACTTATCTTCTTTCTAAATTTTCATCCCAAAGCAATGACTCAGTTTTCTTGGGAAGTAAGCAATGCTAGATGTTGTATTTCTTCCTTCCCATTTCACTATTTATTTAAAATATGGGATTTAAATTCTGGTGTTATGATAGGGGAGGGCCAATTTAGGAAACATGTTATTTCTAAACAGTTGATATTTTAATGTCCTTTAATATAATGTATAATCTTAAAACTAAACAGACTACCAACATCTTTTTTAAATTAGCTTTTGCTAACACTTTCATGAACTAATAATCATTAATGGAGTGCCAGATGAAGCAAGTCCTAAGATTGGGGGCCACTAGGGAATAATAGGGAATATTAATAATTGCTAACTAACACTTATTGTGCACCGATTATCTCATTAAATCCTCACAATAATCCTAAAGAATACAATGTTATTTCTGTTTTTACAGATGAAGACACAGACATAGGATGTGCTTATAAACTTAAGGTTCCTGCAATTAGCAGCCTTAGGGCTGAAACCCACTCTGAGTCTAAAGCTGGAGCTCTATATGCTGCCTCTCAAAACTATGCTTTTGAGTCAGGTCAACATGGCTGGAACAAATGAAATCATTCATTCATTCATTAACCCACTCATCTAGCCAACAAAAGTGGAATGAACGTCTACTGCACAGGTAGCACCGTGGAAGGGGCTGGAGAGAAAGAGGTGTAACAGTGTCTGCCCTCAAAGAACTCATGGGTTATTAGAATGAGACTACACCTCTGCTAGTGCAGATAAAGCTTATTACAGAGTGTACACACTTTTGAGGGTGGGATGTGTGTGTGTGTGTGTGTGTGTGTGTGTGTGTGTGTGTGTACAGGTTTTCTTCAAGGAAATTGAATCGATGCAGTATCTACTGAATGTGATTTTTCTATAGAGTCCAGAACCAAGGAGGTGTTAGAGAAAGGCCACTGGATATATCTTTTTCCAAGGCCTATAATTCTGGCTGACACTGTCCCTACCACGCCCGTGATCTCTAGGCCTTACCAATTCTGCACACTCCAGCTGACTCCCACCGACCTGTGAATGCCTCCTAGGAAGGCTGCGCCACCCAAATACACCCCGGGGCCTGGAAGGGCCAGGGAATGAACAACCCCCCTGCCCATGACTGCAGGCATTAGTTTCCTGTTGCTGCCATAACAAATTGCCCCAAAACCGGTACCTTAAAACAACACAAGTTTATTGTCTTACATTTCTGGAGGTCAGAAATCCAAAATTACTATACTAAAGTCAAGGTGGCAGGATCATGTTCCTTTCTGGAGGGAAAAAAAAATGTTTGCTTGCCTTTTCCGGCTTCTAGAGAGAGACTGCCCACATTGCTCAGTGCCTGGTCCTTCCCATCGTCAAAGCCAGCGGGGGCTGGGGGTCTTCCTCACGCCTCATCACTCTGGCATTGCATCTTCTTCCTGCGCTTCCCTCCTCCATGTCCAAGAACCCTTGTGATTGCACTGGGCCCACCTGGACAATCCAGGGTACTCTCTCTATCTCAGAGTCAGCTGATGAGCAACCTTAATTCCATCTGCTACCTTAATTACCCCTTGCCAGGTAAGGTAATGTATCCTCAGGTCCAAGGGATGAGGATGTGGATGTACACTCTTTTGGCTGGGGAGGGGGTGTGTGTGCCCTTTATTCTGCCTGCCACACTGTGATTCCCTGTCCCCTCTGGTGAGAAAACTCCGAGGTGTGCTCGACACTGACTCCAGAGTTCCCCAGGGCATTAAGCACTGGCTATCACACCGGTCTCTGGCTTGACAGCACCCCTATATTTCCTCTATGTCATTTTCTTAGTGTGTCTGGGGTCACCTCCCAAATATGCTACTGGTACTGGAATCCTTGTTTCAGGGTCTACTTCTAGGGCATAGGTGGAACCAAAAATAAAAGAATAGACAACCCAGTGTCAGGTTTGTTTGTTTTTTTGTTTGTTTGTTTGTTTGACTGGCAAAATGGAGCCAACAATCTCTGATTGCCTCAGGTATTTTTTTGTGAACTCCCCAAAGGAAGGGACAGATTAGAATGTGGTTGTGACATATGGTGTAAGTAGAGGCCCCTGGGGAGAAGATCACTGCTCAGACCAGGATCTGGAAAGATCTCAGGGAGAAGCTGGACAGGCAAAGACCAGGGGATGTCTGGAGAGATGGAACTGCATGCCCCCAAGTTTGCCAGAACGCATTACTGGTGAGTAGCTGATGGCGTGTGCTGAAAACCACAAAAAACAGTCTCTTTATTCAAGAAATGCATTTTATCAGATTTGTTGTCAACTCTCTGTTTTGCCTTTGTAGACATGGTCGTACATAACCATTCAGCATTTCTCCCCTCCCCCTACCAACCAAGGAAAGTCTTTCTGGGGTCTTCAGTTATTCAAACCATGTTTGACTTTCAACCTTTCCAAATGCGTTGGATCACACAAAGATCAGACATACCTCCTGTACAGCTTGGTCCAAATAAGTTGTCATCAGCGCAGGTTTCACAGGCTGTTCCACCAAACCCTTCCTGCAAAACACCCCGGGTAGGCGCTATTAGACCCAAAGCGACCGACATTATGCAGGGGGCCCATGGATTTCTCAAGGGTGGTCTGGTCAGTGTTGGATTCTCAAATATACCTTTCCTCTGTGCGTATCCTGAAGCTCCTTCTTTCTATTATTTCCTGTAGTCTTTTGCTGTTTTTCTGTTATAATTCGTACCTTAATCCCCGTATCATTTTTTTCTTTTTTACTGTGAGTTCAGAGCTCCTTATAAGAAAGCTGCTTTGTCAATCCGAAGATATAACTACAGAGCAAGTGATAACAGCTACAAACATGACTTCACCCAAGGATGAAATGAAAACTCAGTGTTGCATTTCTGAAGACAGCTGAGCTCATTTTTAGAATGATTTCTTTACATTTTAACCAAAGGCTTGCAAAAAGTTACTTTCATGGGATAACAAAGAAATTCTTCAACTGGCAGTCCCAGTGCTTGACAATGGGTGCTGTGGGCAGCACCGAGCACCGTCGGCTAATAGTGGTGATTATTATCTGCAGCAACAACAGTTTCTATAGCCCTGTAGGGTGTCACAATGTATTTTCACATATGTGATCTCATTTCACTTCTCACCATGTGTAAGTGCATAGGATTATTATCAAATCCACTTTACAGATGGATACACTTAAGGCTGAGCAGTTAACTAACTCCAAAGCCCCCAGCCTCTGACACATCGTTTTGTTGCAGATTGCCTACTTTTTTTTTTTTACTAGTATCACTTCTTCTTAGAAACCCCATCTAGTGTGTGTGTGTATGCGTGTGTGTGTGTGTGTTTAAGGAGGGACAAAGGTAAGGAGAGGGAGCAGAGTTGGGAGAACACATTTCTGAACTTACTTGGCACGAGCAGCTTCCGTTTCCTTCCATGCCTTCGGCACAAATGCCCCTGCCACTGCAGGGGGACCTCGCACCTCCTGGGCACTCTAGGGAACCAAAGGGCTCAGCGTCATTCATTCATGATGGCGCACACACACTCTGCAAGGGCGCATTCAGCACCTACTGTGCACCATTTTGTAGAGAAGGAAACTGAGGCCCAGAGTAGCGCGGTGGCCTGCCTGCCCTCCCCACCTATCCCATCAACAAAGACCTTCGTTCGGATCTCTCCATGCCACAAGCTTTCTAGGCCGTATATCTTCCAAGAAATCAGTAGCCATAGAAACTGACAAAAACAGTACTTGGAAAAAGAGACTTCTTAAAAAACAGACCACAGAAGGAAGCCATTCTCTCCAAGATACTTTGGTGGTTCACTTGAGTGACTAGGCTAGTTCTTTAACTAAAAAAAAAAAAAAGATTTTTACTAGGCTAGTTCTTTAAAAGAACACGTGTAACTTTCAGGTGCAGGCAGGTGAGAGGCTCGGGCTGACGCCTGTAGACTGGGTTCTCCCTGGTTCCTCCATTTCTTTGCTGCATGCAGAATATTAGTAAGCTGCAGGGTCTCCGTCGTGCGCTTTTGAGTCTTTCTTGGCCTTTCTTTCCGCAACAGTGGCAGGGCCAGGTTTCAAACCCAGGCAGGCGCTCCAGAGTCTGCCACACTGTCCATCATGGTGCTCACTACCAATCAGGCGCTACTGTGCACCAGAACCGCAGCACAGGTAACAGAGACGTGTATGAGGTGAGTGAAGGAGAAGACATACTTTGGAGACCAAGACGTTGGTTTGGGCTGATCTTACCAGCTAGGGCAGTGGCTATATGAGATGCAAGGGTGTCCTGAGAGAACGGGGACTTTGCAATCAGACTGTTCTGGGTTCGAACCCCAGGCCAACTCTTTGCGAGCTGTATCGCTTTGGGAAAGTCAGTGCTTGACTCTAGTGTTGGTTGTCCTGGCAGGTTGTGGCAGGGACTGGAAATAGTAGGTGCTCAATAGAAGGGAGTTGTTATTAAGAGTGGATACTCTCCATCTTCTCCAGTTTCTGCTTTTTCAGATTGGCAGTATAACAGGTAACGGCACGCAGGAAATAAATTATTGGGCGCCTGTTTGAATCAGGACGGAACAAGGTCCTTGCTGTGCAAGGTGAGCACACAGACCTGGTCTCTATTTCCATGGCCCTGCCAGTCCAGGGGGGAGAGGGTCATGGATTCATAGACAATCAGATAAATACTGGTTTAAAAACTGGGATGAGGGTTGTCGGGGAGAAGAGACCTAGAGCTCTCGTCATCCCGTCTTCTGGGGGTTACCAACATTTACCGAAAACACCCTGATCCCAAATGGGCCAACTGACCTTGAGCTAGTCTCAACAGAGGGCAATAGCCAGGTCATCAAGGAAGGGCCTTGTTAAAGGTTGTGGTCTTTATCTTAGAAAGAGCAGCAGGAATTGAGGATGAAGAGGAAGGGGGAGGGCCTCAGCAAGCAGGTGCCAGGTACGTGCTTTCAGGTTCATCTGAAAACCAGCGGAAGCGCTTGAGTTCTCAGTGGAGGACACAGGGTGCCAAGAGAGTGTTTCCAGAAATCATTGATGATCAAATAGCTCTTGTCCCATTTCCTTTTGATATTAGGCTCTTCTTGGGCTGAGATGGTATTTTGGAAACCAGGCCCAACTCTGGGCAGGACCAGAAAGATAGAGAGGTGACATTTCTGCCACTGCTGACTTCTCTTGGCCCCCGGTGCTTCTCCCTAGAGCTAGGCGGGTAAGGGGCTCTCTGAGAGACCTCCAGCCTACCTTCTGGGCTAGTTCAGAGTGACACAGAGCCTCGTCCACCCTGACACTCAGAAATCAGTGCCATCTTGCAGAAATGCCCTTCCAGGCATTTTTAGTTTTGTAGGCAATGGTAGTCTCCTCTGTGCATTGAGCCAGCTCTCCTATCTCATATTCCTTCTGACCACCCCAGAAGACTACCCCAGACATACCCTTCCCTCCACATCTTGCCTGTGCCCTTCCCACCCACAAAGATGCTCTCCTGGACCCCTCCTCTGAGACCATCACCTGGGTGTCCCTTCCACTTGGCCCATGCTTTGTGCTAACACAGAAAAGAAAATAGGCCCGTGTCATCTACTGAGAATATAACCATGTTCTAGGCTGATCACTGAGGAGCTGGGGAACTTCTCCCATCCCAGCTCCCAAGGTTGTGACACTGTGTCCATTTTTCCTTAGGGAACAGTTAGCAAGCTTTCCTTCTTAAAAATATAGGCAGGTGTTCCTCTAAGGATATTCACTGGGCCATCTGTTTCTAAACACCTGTGAGTGGGGGCTGCCACAAAGGCAGATTCTGAAGACCCTCCTCTCCAGGAATAGTAGCCATGGAAATGCACCTCTCAGGTCCCTGTGGTGGGAGCGTAATATTCCTGAAATACACCATTCTGCTCACCAGACCACAATTCCCGAGGCCACCTCTAGTGGTGCCTGAGCATGGCCGGGATACCAAGGCAGGCCTCTTTCTGCAAGATCGGGGGCTCCTCTTTTGGGTGGCTTTGACTGGAGGAAACCCCATCAGCTTCACTGATTTTTTTTTTTTTTAGAACTACGTGTAGTCTGGGACTCTTCCATCCAACCTTCCTTGGTCCCCCCCTTATTCACAGGGTCAGCCTGCGCCTGCGCTCGTTCCCGTGTGTCTCCTGGCTTCCTCCTCACTTTCCATCACAGGCACGTCTTTTCATTTCGCTCTTGCAGCGCTAGCTCTGTCTTGGAATCTGCTTTTCACAGGAACTGAGCTAATCCACCCGGGCATAGACAGCCTTTGTGCAAATTAGAAAGACCTCCCTCCCCCTGACTACTGCCCTTATCCACGTAGCCCCACAGACACTAGGCTTGGCAAGAAGATGAAACTAAAATCGAGAGGTCACCCTTCCCTCCCTGGGGTGGACCAGGCCCACACCAGAGTGTATGGCTCAGTGAGCCAGGGATGGGCTGGATTTCAGTCCATTATCACCCTCCCGGTCAATAATAACCTGTTAAAATTTTATGCGGGGGTGGGGGCGGGGGTTTGCCTTTCACACCTATTGAATGGAGATTTCTGGGTGTAAGACCCCAGAATGTGCATTTTCACAGGCTTGACATTAATTTTACTGGATATTAATGTTTAATAACCACTGGGTATATGGAATAATTAATGTAGTTTGTCCCAGACAGGGAGGACATGAAGGTTTTCATGCAAAAGTGTAAGTTTCTTTCCTGCTTCTCAAATCATTTGCTGTCACCTCAGGCTCCCATTAGGAAAAATGAGGGTAAAACGGACATTCTCAGCAACCACACTTGAAAGAGAGGTTACAGACTTTGCTCTCAGGGCACGTTTCTGAGGCATTGTGAGGCTCTAGGGGCTGATAGGGCTATTTTAGGTTGTTATCACATTTCCTCTTGGTCACCGCTACTCTGGTGGTCCCTTGCTTGTAACTCTCCTCATGCAAGGGACTTACCCAATATAAGTGGTCAGCAAATCATTAGCTGCCTGTTTCTTTAAAGTAAGATAATAAACTTCCTGGCCAGCAAGGGGCCAAGGACCTCCCTGTAGCTTTATCTCCCAAGGACCCCTGGAGGTGCCCACTTTGTGTCACTGCCTTTGTTTAAAAGCTTGGCTCACAGCTAGCCAGAGAATATGTCCTGCTATTCTGTTTAAAGTTCTGGTTGAAGCTATCTGTCTGGGAAACTGATGTGAAATAGGTTCCTCATGTAAGCTCAGCATTATTTGTTCCTCAAGGTCAAAAAGGACATACCTAAAAGAATGATTTCAAATCCATATAGTCTGTTATTTGCAACCTGTGTGGTGAATGGCAAGAAACATACAACAGGAAAGAAAAAGTGGTCTGAAAATGCCAATAACACAATACAAAAAACAAGTGTGCATAATTCGATGGCATTGACCTCAAAAAGAAGAGTCAAGGTCATTTCCCTTTCAAATGGTCCGATTGTTTTCCCACATTCCTTTCCCATTACTTTGAGTTGTAGCCCAAATCTGTTAATGGTGGAATGAAAATAATTGGCATGTTCAAATAAAAAACCTGTTTCATCTGAAATAGAAATTGGTTGTTTAAATGTATTAATTTTCAATGTTTTTGTGCTAACGAGAAAAGACTTCCTTATGCACAGCTGATAAAGCACTACACGTTTTAATGAGGGATAAGCATATAATGTCAGGATGATATATTTTTTTTCCTTAAGAACTCATGTCTTCTTTTTTCTCTCTTTTTGGCCATGAAGGTGTTCATTAGAGTTTCATTTAACAAAGGGAATACTGGAAATAACTTAAATGTTCACAATAATGTATTTGCTAACTAAACGATAGAACATTTAGGCAATGAAGCATTTACTAAAGAGCCATTCAAAAAAGTGTCATTAAGTCACTTCTATTGGCATAGAAAATGTTCAAAATACACAGCTAAATGAAAAGGACAAATTACCCAAAAGTATATTGAAAGGATGGTATTTGAAGTAAACGCAGTATGTAGTTGGAAAAATTGTTACATCTCAAACAAATAATAGTAAAGGCAATAACACCAGCAATGATAACAACAGTTAACAGTCACAGCTACATTTTCTTTTTTGTCTTCACAAAACAACCATGCTGGTTATCAGTTCCATTATGAAGACGATAAAAGTGAGCCCTGGTTTTTGGTAAAGTGGACAGGAGGGAGGGAGTTCGTAAATAGTTGAGCAGGGGTTAAATCCAGATTTCTGTGCCTCCAAACCACAACTGCGTATTGCTCTACAAACTGATCAACAGTTTAGTAGTGTATCTCTTTGGAGGCTTATTGATATTTATTTTCTTTATTGTACTTATTTTCTTTAGCAGATACATCTTACTTCTGAAGAATAAACATTTCAATAATTTTTACTTTTCAACAATTACAGTTGATGCACAATATTAGTTTCAGGTGTATACCCTAGTGATTAGCTATTTATATAACCTATGAAGTGATCACCCCCTAGGTCTTGTACCCACCAGACACCATACATTGTTATTACAATATTATTGACTATATTCCCCAGACTGTAATTTTAGAAGATGATGAGTAATTTTTTCATTGTGTTTTCTATGTTTTCAGGATGGATCGCAGAGTTATTTTCTAATTTGAATAAGGCGTTATTAAAATAACTTAAAGAGTAACCCAGAGGCATTGAGTATGAATGTATTTCTCGGTGCATTAAAAAAGAAGCGGACGCTACTCTTGCTTTGGAAAGGAGGCCATTGCAGAGCTTGTGCTTCCTCAAAAAGAAGGGCGGACACATGTCAGCAGTTCCGAATGGCCTTATCCTTGTGGAAATGTAAAGTGATAGGCGACATCTCTCTTGTCATCACCACAAAATATGAGTGAGAGGTGAAACACACAGCCCAGTAGAAGACTTATCTCTTTCCTGAACCAAAGGAAGGAAGCCTTTTGATACATTCGCTGTTTGGAAGACGAAGATAAAGGGGAGTACAACTTTGCCCAAATGAGAGGACAGCAGAAGGATTGTCTAAGCCTTGGTTTTCACATGTTTTGCTGCAATGGCCTTGAGACGAATCAGAAGAAAATGCCTGGGGGGTCAAGGAATCCTCTACGACTCCTTCAGTCTCAGGGGTGAGATCTTAGGTGTCACATCTGTGCCTCCCGCAGAGTGATGGGCTGAAAGGTTTTGCACCCCGCTTGCCTGCTCACGTTTTCTGGGTTCCTCACTGTTTAAAAAGGCGTTGGGGAAAGGGTGTCATTTTATTTGCCTTTCATTATCCGAGGTCTGTTTTGATTGTGGGTCACTCATTCATTTATTCATAAAACTTTTATAAAGTATCTTCTTTAGCGTCATATACATTGCCTAGTATTTTCACTTATATCAATGTTTTAAAGCCTCTAGGTTTGTAAAGTAGGACTTTTTTTTTTTTTTTTTTTTACCACCATTGATAGCTAAGGAGACTGAGGCATAGGCAGGAAATACGTTGCCCAAACCAGTAATGGTGGAATTAGATTAAAACCTAAAACTTGGTAGCAGGCCCAGAGTTCTTCTGCCTCCTGGCTGTGGTCTGCCTGTCATTCATTCTTTTGAACATGTTGACTTTTGTTACTGTATCTTGGACAAAGCCTTTCTTGTTTATGGTGTGTCTGATTAATGATTTAGCATTAAATTAGTTTTTGTGGGTTAGAAAGAGAAAAGTAAACCTAAGAGTTCTTTCTATTATATCAGGATGTCTATAAGAATAGGATCTGGTATGACCACATTTTATACTAAAAAAGTTCTTAAAATCTGGACGTATGGGTTAATTACTTGATTTTGATCTAATAAACTCTTAGAAATACACTCTGCCAGTGTGCTGGGGTGAAACCAAGAACAGAGCAGTAAACAGAGAGAAGGGCCAGGACATCCTGAACCCCAAAGCTTGACTTTTCCAGGAGCATAATCCAGGCATGGGCTGGGGGGCTGAAGGGACTACCAATCAAAAGAGAAATAAAATAAAAACACTCAGAGCATACTAACCGCAGCCCCCCTTCTCTCTTTATGGCAAGTTTGGTGCCAGTGGCCCTGAACTTGGATTTGCATGGTCACTTAAAAGCTCAAAGGAAACTGGCAAGAAACAATCTTCAAATATCTGATTCCTCAAACGCAAAGTGGAGATAAAAATGTCTAACTCAAAGGTTTATTTTAAGATCTAAATCAGATAATATAGGCCAAGGACCTCTCTAGTAACTAATGTCAGCAATATTGAGTAAATGGAAGATATTATTCATTCCCTCATTAGTTACGAAAAGAAACCAGTGACAACATTATGCATATACTACCAGCTCAACTATTTAGAAGGCATATGGAATAAAAGATCAGGGAAATAAACCAAAATATTTAGGGTTTCCTATGTGTGACAAAATACAAGTTGCTGTTTTTCTTTCTTTGTACTTTTCTTTACAAGCTGTGTACAATTTGCTATATTATTTTAATCAGAAAAAAAAACAAAGCTAAAGAGAACTGACCTCTCCCCTTAAGTGTATTCTTGAGATATTTTCATTATGTTTTAGAAGATGAAAAACAAAGGGCAAGTTCATGGATTAAAATGCCTGTTTTTTTACTAGCCAAGGAAAAAAAAAGGGGATTCTCACATAATATGCATGTCCTAGCAAGGATACAGTCACTACTTGAGTATAAACATCTACAATCAGGATAGAAGTTCAATTTCAGCTAATGAATGCTATGACTGACCACAGAAGTCTAACTACACCATTGACTCGGGCTTGGTTAGTTCTTCTTATAGTGGAACCTGGTCATTATAGAGTTTTTCATTCCATCCTAAAACTTACATTTTTAGAAGACTGAATGATTATTTTGTTTGCCAAACAATAACTACAGCCTTTGAGTTATTGTCATAACACTTCTTCTTAAAGAAAATTGTGTTTGGGGCATTAAGAACCCAGCATTCTTACTTCCTCTCTATGGTCAGTTATTTTTTGTTGTAGAAATGGATAGCCTTTCAATCGTCCCTTTTGCTGAATTGTGAAGGAATTCTCTTAAAGACAAATCTCTAACTGGAGGAAAGCAGATTTATTTAGAAAAACTGAGAGGGCGAGGAAGATTTTCTACATACAGACAGAAATGTGACTTTCTAGATGCTAAAATTCTCCTTTTATCGAGCTTCCTTCCTCTCAATTTTCCGCCAAATGGGACATCGAGAAGGAAGTATCCGAATCCTAGAAAAGCTTTTGCCACTTACCCATGCAGTCTGCGCCCCAGTGGCCCGGACAGCACTGAGGCTGGAGGTAGTCCTTCCTACAGATGTGGTGGCACCCAGGCAGAGACAGTGAGTATGACTTGACCTCAAAGGTGTACCTGGAAGGGCAAAGAGAGGCATAACCCATAATCAGAGCCATGCGTTAACTCTGGGCCCTGGAATTGCCCTACATTTTTTTTTTAGGTCTTTACACTTGCCTGTATTTAAAAATATATATACATCAAACACAATAGTTAGAAAAAAATGATCGTGATTTATCTTGCATTGTAAGAAACAGATGAAAACCTCAGGGCACAATGAAAATAGGGACGAAGTATCTAAAACAATGTCAGAAGTGAAGTTAGGAGATGAAAAAAGTGATATTAGTTTCTAGGAACATGCTACAGGTGGACTTCAAACTTGTCACTGGGTGTCCTAGCAGCCAATGCAGGAAAAGTCATGAGCTTTGTGGTGTCCACAATCTGTGAATTTAAATCAAACCAACTGCCCAGATACCGTAGATGTAGAAGTTTCTGTGAGAGGCAGGATAATGTTGTGAGCAACATCTGCCAAAGTTTCCTTGAGGGAAATACAATGGTGAGTCCCTTAAGACAGTTTTTGGACCATCTGAGGTACAGTTCTGGAATAAGCCATTCTGTGGAGGCCAAACTCCATTGTCTATTTATAGGGATCTCTGCATGGATGACTCATCGCAGGATTTGGGTTTCTAGACATTATCCTCCGGGATTATTGTTTTTTTCACCTGGGTTGCTACTAGGAGTGTGCTGGTGAGTTCAGGGTTATACTCCTAAACCAGTGCCTGTAATGTAGCTGTTTAACCACAGTGCTACTGGCTCTATGGGTGGTCAGGTTAAAGGTAGAGTTGACAATTTCTTTGAAAGGTTAAGGATACTGGCAGGGGCATCTCTATAAAGACTGGAAAAGGGAGATTCAAGAGCAGAAGCAAACAACCTCTCAAGAGCCAATCTTGGGTTTGTTCCAGTATAAATGAATCAAAATCTTCAACACTAAAACAGAGAACATGGATGTACTAATCTACTAATCTTACTCTGTGTGTGTGTGTGCGTGTGTGTAAGGTAGAGTGGGGTGGGATATAACCAAGTGCCGACGTTGGCCATGAAAAAAGTAACCGGTACAAAAAGTTCTCACTGAAGTCACTATGTAATTTTAGCCTTGACCCCTAAGTCTTTCCGATACATTTCTAAAAGAATCTAGTGGTAAACGTGCACCTACTTTGGTAATTGAGTGGTCAACTGTCGCTCAGTGCGCTTGCTAATTCCAGGCCAGTTAGTGCTGGGAAACTTCATTAGCTGTTCTAAATATATCCTTACAGAAAAATATCTCCTGAGGAATATTGGAGGAAATTTGAGGGAAATATCTCAATTTGTATATTGAAGACAGGTTTTCCAATGGTATTACAAAACAAAACAAAATAAAACAAACATAAAACAAAAAAAAAATGATGACTTGGGTTTAGAATATAGCATAGTCACATTAAGCAAGCACAAATTTAAAATAGTGTGATATAGCAGTGTTAAGGTTTCATTCTGTGCAAAGTAAGAAATCATACTAATTCTTCATGCCTGACATCAAAATGAAATTCATTGAGTGCTGCCTAATTTTTAAATTAGTAGACCAAGTAAATAAAAATATTGTGTTTGCACTTCAGCTACATGGCCACATCCGTTCACTCGTGAATGGAATGGCTTGTCATCCTTTGCCACGATTAGCTTTGAATCCTGGGAGTTTTGAATCTTAAGAGGGTTGCAGGAATGCATGGTCATATAAAGTGTAACAGAGCTGTGATTCGGCTATCTCCCTTCTTTGGGTTCTAATTAGTATCGGGGTCCATGGCTAGTTAGTAAGGTGACTGTTGGACCCAACAAAGCTTTCTAACATGTTCTGCCTAGAACCCTTTCCCCAGTGACACAAAACCCAGATTTTCAAACTAAAGAAGGGTAAAATGAAGGGAGAATGTTTATGTACAATGTAATGTAGTGCATTTTGTATTAAAATGTGAATCAATAATAATACATTTTTTTAGACTCAAGGTCATAGTTGTGAATTACCTAAGTTTGAGTTCAATGCTGTCTTAGAGAAGGAGAAAATCGAGTTCAATACTGTCAGAGAAGGAGAAAATCATGGCAATACTTTGTAGTTTTTGAGACAGGAGGTTTCTATTTGGGTGCACAATCCCCTGAGTTTCAAAACCCCAGCACATCTATTTTCTCATAATGAGTACCTGCAATCTCGAACCCCTATGGAGCCATTGGTAACCTTGGTGTAACCATCGGGGCACTTCATTCTCAAGCTGAGCGAGCAAGATTGGCACTCAGTCCTAATGATGAGCAGAGACTTTTTATCGCATCTGTTGGTCTGTGAAAACATAAAAGAAAAATCAAGTTCCATTAGCAGAGCCTTGCCGGGCCAATCTTCTCCATCAACTTTATGTCAATGGAATGACAAGGATGGCTAGGAGGTTGATTAGTAATGACTGGCAGGCTGCTTTCAATCTTATCTGGAAAGAGAGTTGGGATCGACAAGCCATGTCTGCCATGGCTGTGCAACAGGCTGCTTGTACCACCCTGATCTGAAGCCTGGAGTCCAGCAAGGTAAGGTAACCTCACTACATACATTTCTCTAAATGGAGAAATATACTGTAGAGTACTGTTTTCGAATGAAATTGTTACGGCAGGTCCTTCGAGGTCAATTGGTCATAGATGGACCATAGGCTGGTCTGGGTGTTGAATGCCATTGAGTGTACAGTTTCTGCTTCAAAGATGTTTGTATTCTTTTGATTACGGTCCAGCTAGAATGCGGGTTCCATGAGGGCAGCAATCTTTTTCTATTTTGTTTTATGCTGCTTTGTCTGAAGCACCTAGAATAACATCTGGCGCATAGTAATGCTCAGTAGTTATTTGTTGATTGAATAAATGAATTGTAGGAGATCAGACAGGCACACTAGAAACAATTAGCAACATCAGGCTGCAGAGAAGTGTTAAAATGAATGGTGCAGCCATACTTTGGCTTGTCTCAGGATCCCTTCTTATCCAAGCTGCTGGTGCCAACCCTCCCAAATGAACTTCCTCCCCTTTTCCAGGTTTCCTTCATTTCCCCATCAAACTTAAACAGAAGCAGCTTTGTACAATGAAGAGAGAATGAGCTTGGGAGTCAAAAGACCTAAGCTTAGAATCAAGCTCAGTATCTTCTTAATTGCACAGCCTGGAATGAATTCCTTAGCCTTCACCATCCTCTGTAAGGGGAATATATTGATAACCACTCTCCAGGATATTGAGAAATTTCAATGATATTAATACACACAAATTGCCTGGCCCAATCCTGGAATATCAGGCAGCACGTGCTAATTCCTGTACCACTTCTCTATCCACATCTCTGTGCTTTGCTTGTTGCTCCTCCTGATAGAAAAGTTTTTTCTTCTCCCCTTGGCTACCCAAACCTTGTATCTTTCAAGGCCCTGTTTAATACCACCACATACACAAAACCGCACTCATCTCTCTGCCTTTTCTCAGTGGCCAATCAATAGAGCACATTTGTTGTCATTGCTCTCCACTTAGAAACCACCACCCTTATGGTTTTCTTTTTTTGTTTTTTTGGGGTTTTTTTTGGTCATCCCATGGGTCCAGCACTATGTTAGGGATCATGGGAACATCATAAATACTTATGTGTTTATTGAAGCCTGTAAGAAAACTTACATTTACGGAGCAGCTCATAGTTGTGCATACTTCCAAAGGCAACATCGTGTTTGACCCGACTGCCCTAAGTATTAGTAGGGCGGGTATCCTCACCCTCGTTTTAGAGAGGAGCACACTGAGGTGAGGGGGCTTCAGTGGCCTGCCCAAGGCCACACGGTAAGTCAGAGGTCTTCTGATTCCTTGATCGGGTCATTTCTCCTCTCTGCACATTGTATGGTGGTGGATAGAACCACAAAACTCTGTTTTTTTCTGGCGGCTTTCATTTAATGGTCACTATGAGCCAAAAAAACACTGGAATGGGCCTTTATGGAATAATCACAAAACCACCCTTAAATATAGTTTCAGTTAATCTCCTTTAATGGTCATGAGCCTCTATACTTTTTAAAGCAGAATTTTCTTTACCTTAGGGCGTCCCACGTAAACCCTAGGTCTGTGGGGTAACATTACTTTGCCTTTCCTTTCTTAGTAGGCCAGAGTTAATATTCTCTTTCCAAAAATCCCTTGGCCATCAGACTGATCTTTTCAAATGGAATGGCTCATCGTACTTCTCATACGATCCCTCCGGGAAGAGTAAACTCAGCTTTAATCATCAGCCAACCCCTGATTTCTGCACTAAAGCAGGTACTCGCGATGCTGATGGTGGTGGTGAGGATGAGGAGGGTAATTACTGCTCCTCGTGGGGCGCTGTCACGGGAGGAGCTGAGGCTTAGAGAGACTAAGGGACTTGCTCAGGGTCGGACAGCTAGGAAGTGGCGGAGCGGTTACTGATCCTCAGAAATATTTGCACATCGCACAAAACCACTGCTCCAACTCATCCTTATCTAACCTCAGGGCTGGCATGAGTGACCATTATGCCATTTAAAAAAAATGTTTCTGGGAAAAATATTATTAGACTACAGCCAACTGAAGTAAAATTGGGGTTGATAAAAATCTGCCTGGCACAGACTCAGAATCATGCTCATTATTCACAGAGCAGAAATCACATCTTGGGAAACGCATTTTGAATAAATCACTCGGATTGACCCCCTCCCCCCGCCCCGCACCCCCTTTAGGCTGGCCTTGCTGCCGATCTGACACTGAACTTGCTCTGGGATGACAACTCAGGTGAGCCAGCTTGAGAAGCTGGTGTGCTGGTGCAAAGTGCCCGGGGTGCTTTTACTACAACTTGGGAATGTAGAAGGGAGAATACCTAGTGCACTTCATAATACTGTATCTCTCAGCCAGATATCACCCAACCTGGAATTCTCCAGGACATCTCTCCACAGCCATTGTTATGTTCTACATTCTGAATAGTGCAACGGGAAGTGATGAGACTATTAAAACAAACAAACATACAAAACCCAGGATACCCAGATCCGCCCAAATGGAACGAGGAATGTGCGCGCTAAAATCAGAGATTCCCGAAAACAGCATTTTAGCACAGAGCTAACCATCGGGGTTAGCACGCTTTCAGAAAGATGCTGCATCACACTGGATCCTTTTCACCACAAGCTTTCTCTTTGCTCTGTGAAGCCAAGATAGTATTCTCTACCCATGACAACACAGGAAAGCAAAAAGCTTTTGAATACATCCTGAAAATTAACAAATTACAAAAACCGAAGTCTCATCTTACCTGCTCTGTTGTTTCCTGCAGGGAGCAGAAATTTTGTACAACCAGTCCAAGAAACAAAAGTATTAAATTTTGTAGCATGGCGAGGAAGTATTTGCTTCTTCTCTTTGCCAAGCACTTGTCAGAACTATTGACCTATTTTAACTTTGTCTGATGAACTCCCAGTGAATTCTTTCTCATTTCAATGTCTGTTTTTAAACCCTTCCCTCTCCTTTCCTTGGTTGAACCAGATGATTTGTGGGACCCGCCTCTAGACAGGAAAAACAGCAAATCCAGGGGTTGCAGTGACATTGGTCACTCTCATCTGTATATATGCCCTGGATGAATGACAGGATATCCTGAAGGGGCTGGGGGAGAAACACGATCTGGAATTTTTGTGCCTTGTGGAACTCCCAAGAACAAGCTCCTGCCTTCCACTGCTCTGCCCATCCTGCCTCTGGTCCTGTCTTCCCCTGGACCCAGAGACCCACCAACTTTTCCACAGCTGCACCATGGAAAGCTGCAGTTCTTTCTGTTCAAATCTAAGCTTGCCGTCGGGCCGTATTTGTGGGAGTGCCCATAAGTGCGAACTGTCCCCTGGAGGGAATGTTGCAGAAGCCCCTGTCCTTGACTTTGAAGACTAGTGTTCGCCTCACCTGGTGTGGTTGGCAAACGACTGTAAAGAAGTGTCTCTTTGCAGATGCCAACAGTGGGTTTTCGACTTGTCCTTTCTCATCTTCTGTCTTACTTCAGGAGCAAATGACTGAGCCTACAGGTGTCAGTTTGCAAGGGCCCCTATTCAAGGATCTAATGCCGCCTCCTCTGGGAAGCCTTCCAGTCCTGTCCCTCGAATAGCATCTTAGAGACCCTCCTAGCATTATGTACACAATGGTATGAAAGTCTAGTCACATCTATCACAGTTCATTGTCTGTGTGTCTGCCTCCCATGCCCAGTTGTGAATTCCTTGGGGACGGGGGATAGCCTTCATCATCTCTGTACCCTTGACCACCTAGAGCAGAGACTTGCCCTTGACAATAATAAAAACAAATAACAATAGCCAAGATTTGTGGAAAACTTAGTATGTACTAGTCATTATTCTAGGTCTCTCCATGGATTAATGGATTTAATCCTCACTACACTTTGTAAAATATTTCTAATTATCCTCTCCATTTTACAGGTGAGGAAACTGAGGCAGAGAGGCTAGGCGACGTTCCCAAGGTTCCACAGCTAGTGGGTGGGAATCCAGTTTTCAAATTGTCTGACCTAAGCGCCACCCTCTACTGCCTAAGACAATAACTGTTTAAATGCATAAACAAATGGCACGTAGTGCTCCATCCCACTGACGTGATGGGAAAGTGTCAGAGAGGGAAGAGTCTGGGCTTACCAGCAAGATGGGTTTATGAGGGTTCATCTCGTGACACTGAGTTAATAGGGGGACTTGTGTAGTTATTGAGACTGGTTTTGGTAAAACAATTTCTTTCTCTGCCATGTCTTTCTCTTTTTGAATTTTTGAAACAACGTTACATTACACTGATCAACAATCTCAGAAACTCCGATACAGACAACCTTCAGAAGCTCACCCAGAGGTCTGCATGGGAGGGAGCCCGATGAGGAAGCCCTTACATGCTCTTGGTTCAGTGGGTTTCAACCATGATTTACTATCTTGGAGGAGCTTAGAAATAATTCCTTGATGCTTGACACAACTCTAAATGATCTAGTCAAAATTTCTGGGTGTGGAGAACAGAGGAGTGTTTTTCCAGACTTCCTGGACGATTCCACTTGCATGGGCTGTTGCTAGAGACAAAGCTAACTATTATTCTGGGAAGCCAATGAACGTTTGAGGCTTATCTGTTACACAGCTGTGCCACCTTAAGTGATACACCAGGAAAAGTATTTGGAAGCTCCTTTCTGATTCCTTCCTCTTTGAAGGACCTGGATAAATATCTAAGGCTTGGAATGTTCTAGATCCCTGGGAAAATAATAGAATGAACTCATACTTGCATTTTCTAAATAGTTCTGGGAAATGCTCTAAGGGGTGCTGGGAAAGGAAGAGTTCTCTCATCAGATGATTTGGAAAAGTCTGCCTCTGATGACCCCTTCTTATTGGCTGGTCATGTTCCTTTACCTGTTAAAGGTTCTGAGAAGAATTGCAGTAAAACCTAATGAAACAAAACCAAGGAAAGACAGTTCCACTTTGCTTAAAGCAGTGTGTTCCAATTTTTTAAGGCTGAGAGATGCTTTTTCCCTTTGCAAAGTAGCCTAGTGACCTCCAGATTTTGTGCTCTATTGATCTATCTTATGGAAATAGTGTCCTAGACTTTAGCCGGTTAAATATTCTATTTTTAAGTTGCTATGAAGTAGAAGTTAGCCTGCCAATGGCCATGAGGACTCCACAGGACCTGTTCATACACTTATCAATTAGTTACATTAAAAAAATGTAATGTACATGTAATGTAACATGTAACTCACATGCCTTTGTTTAGAAATTACATGTAATATAACATGCGACTCACATGCCTTTGTTTAGAAATTATCTGACACTTCTCCAAGGAGGACATACACAGGGCCCAGAGACATAGGAAAGGATGCTCAGCATCACTAGCCAACAGAGATGCAAATTAAAACCACAATGAGATACCACTTCACACCAGTCAGAATGACCATCATAAACAAATCAACAAACAACAAGTGCTGGCGAGGATGTGGAGAAAAGGGAACCCTAGTGCACTGTTGGTGGGAACACAGAGTGGTGCAGTCACTGTGGAGAACAGTTTGGAATTTCCTCAAAAAACTAAAAATGGATCTGCCTTTTGACCCAGCAATTCCACTGCAAGGTTTATACCCTAAGAATCCCGAAACACCAATTCAGAAGAACCTATGCACCCCAATGTTCATAGCAGCACAATTCACAATAGCCAAGTGTTGGAAGCAACCTAAGTGCCCAATAGTAAATAAGAGGATCAAAAAACTATGGTACATTTACACAATGGAATACTATGCAGCAGAAAGGAGGAAGGAGCTACTACACTTAACATCAGCATGGATGGAACTGGAGAGCATTATGCTAAGTGAAATAAGCCGGATGGTGAAAGACAGATACCATATGGTCTCACCTATAAGTGGAACCTAATCAACAAAACAAACAAGGAAGCAAAATATAACCAGCAACACTGAAATAAAAAACAAACTGATAGTGACCAGAGAGGAGGAGGGAGGGGGATAACAGGCGAAAAGGAGTGGAAGGGTCATCAAGGAACATGCATAAAGGAGCCATTGACAAAGCCAAATGGGGGAAGTATCGAAGGTTGGAGGTATGAGGTGGGTGGGACTGGGGAAAGTGGTGGCGGGAAAATGTTGACAAAACAAAACAAAAAATAGGGGAGGCTAAGAATAGTATAAGAAATTGAGAAGCCAAAGAACTGATATGTACAACCCACAGACATGAACTAAGAGGTGTGGAGATGATGGGATGGGGTGCAGGGTGGAGGGGATAAAGGGGTGGGGAAAATGTACAAAATTGGACAAACTGTAATAGCATAATCAATAAAATATACCAAAAAAAAAGAAGGGAAAAATTCTTAAAATAAATTGATTGATCAATAAATAGGAAGAAAAAGAAAAGAGAGAGAGGTTGAGCCACAAACTAGACAGACCTCTTTGTTGCAATTGTAGTTACCTTGAAGAAATTTGGTTAACATGGTCACATATAAATATCTATATTTCCAACCTGAAAAGTCTATTTACCTAAGTAAGTTTGCCTAAAAATATTTAAGTAGGCTCTTCTGGTGCCTACGTGTCACCCCAATAAGAGTTACTGTCTTTGGGATACTGTTAAGAACTCTTTTAGGTCTTGTTGTTGATGTAACCTGCTAAATAGTGAGCCTTTAGTTCAGTTGGTCTTGACATAACGGAATGAGACCAAGGTCAAGGGTTTGATTCCCTTAGGACCTGCTGGTTCCCTACAGATGTATTTCATTTCAGACCTGCTATCTGCACCCCTAGCCGTAGTCGGACGGCTTGCAAGTGAACATAGTGGTCAGAAACGCAGGTGCAAAACCCTTGCTCATTAATGCAGCAGCAAGAGCAAAAGCTTTTCACAACCACATATATATGCTGGAGAATATATTAACAAAATGCCCATGAAACACAAATAAAAAGAAAATCAATGTTAAAAGAAAAAAATCGTGTCCCTCCCGCCCAGTTCAAAAAAAAAAAAAAGAAATTGTCTGAGTATTTTTGTTAATTTTATTTCTGTTAGGCTCATTTGAACAGAGGTTCTTCAAATTATTTCAAATGCTTAGCACTGTATTCCCCCAAAGTGTCTGCAATCAACAAGGAAGGTGTTTAGAACAGTGCCTAGCACACAGTGGGCACTCAGTCACCTCTAACCATTATTACCATATAATTAAAAGACGCCAGCTTCATAGATGACAGCTACACAAATCTCTACCCTAGTCCAGTGTAGCTGCGAGGTACGTCTGGATTTCCTCTGTCCTGCCGATACGTGTGTCCCTTATGTGGTGGGATGTCACTTTCTTTACTGTGATTCATATGCCTTTTTGCAGATTGTTTCATCTCTGTCTCTACCATTCAAAGCTCTTTTGACACGACAGTTTTTCATCAATGGTATTTCACAGGCACTTTGCTTTTTCCGACATCTCCTGTCATGTGGTCAGTTCCTCAAGACCCGCGACCGGCTTTCTTCTGCCCAGGATGCCCTTCTGCTCCCTGACTGCTTCCCGCTGCGTCCTCTTCCCCTGCCGCTCACCTCCTTTGCCCCCAGCATCTGTCCTCGGTGGTGGCAACGTGAGAAGACTAATTTCATGACTGGACTCTGCAGAGAGTCTTCCCGTATTGGAAAGAGAGAAAGAAGGGCTAGGCCACTTCCTGGGTAACACTGCAGAGCATCACCTGTGGCTACGGGATTCTGGGCTGTCAGTGTTTAGCGGAGCCTTTCTCTTTAGCAAGCCAGTTACTGAGATTTTTATCACTTTGAATAATAAATTATTTCTTGGGGGCTGTGAGTAGCTTTCACCGTCACCGTCATTGCCAACCCCTCCCCCCCTTCGCCTTCTCCCCCTCCTTCTTCTCACCGCACCCCCCCACCCCACTTATCACAAACTCAGGACACTCTTAATCTTTAACTAATTTCACTTTATTACAACCTTGTGAAATAGACTAGACAGAGGAATGTATATTGATTTGGTAGATTTCAAAATCGAGGCATAAAAGAATCGAGGGATTCATATAGGGTCCACTGGTTAGTAGGAACTAGCAATGGATGAACTAGCAGTCTTACCCTGACCATATGCTCTGCCCATTACGGTGGAGACCACATGCTGATACTAGCTGATGCCCAAGCTACTAAACGCATTACCTGTGGTTCATCTAATTCTGTCATTAAAATGCTGAACTGCGCTATTTGTTGTCACACTGAGACAAGGCAATGGACACAGAGCCCTGAAAAATGGATATAAAAGTAAAGCATATAGTTCAGATTCCTATAAGCTTAGGCATGCTTGGGCCAGAGCTGAGTGT
Organism: Mormoops blainvillei; assembly: GCA_004026545.1. NCBI lineage: Eukaryota > Metazoa > Chordata > Mammalia > Chiroptera > Mormoopidae > Mormoops > Mormoops blainvillei. The sequence goes on from PVJD01005902.1 coordinate 97,840, forward strand.
TGGGGTCACTGATTCCCAATGGTCCACTGCACGGCCTAGTACTAGCCTTGTCATCCACTGCACAGTATAACGCGGGCAAATTGGTTGGGTTGAGGTTTCCTTTTCTTTGTAAAAGGAAGAAATGGGCACCATCCCAGCTCTTCAGAGCATGTGATGAAACATACCTGCCAGGCACGCCTCTACTTAGTGACTTGTTTAGTCCTGGAACAACCAATCTTCCCCGAAGAGCCACTTGACCAACTCGTTTCCTTCAAGCCCTTGTTCAAGCCCATCTTCTCCATGCGAGACCTATGCCGACCGCTCCTGAAAGCTGCGGCACCCCCTCCCCCCGCACCCTGCTTCCTCTCACCTTGATCTTTTTCCCTTTCCTTGGCACACGTCACTTTCTAAGTCACCATACAATTCATTTGCTTATTTTATTTATCGTCTGCCTCCCCAGTTGGAATATGTGCTCATTAAGGACAGGGTCTTTTGTTTGTTTAATTCACTGATTTCTCTTAACTATCTGGAAGAGTACTTGATCTATAGTAAGTGCTCACACAAATGATTGAGAGGACAACTCACCAACATGGAAATTTCTCAGCTATATAGATAACTAGCTTAGGTAATTTAAGTAAAATGCCACCATCCTAAAAGAAACCCCTATGTATTCAAACATACTCTTCTTTTTTCTTTAAATTCCCTAAGCCACTTACAAAATCAGTTCATTCTGCTCTCTTTATCTGACTCAGCTCTACCATGGCACCCTCTTCCAATAGATCATTCTAAAATCCCCTTGTTTCTTGGTGAGTTTTTCTACATCTTATTCTGTTGGATTATTGTTTTGATATCTGGGTAATCAAATTCTTCTGACTTGAGTTAAATATTTTCCTATTTCTTCCAAAGAAAGTGGTTTTCATCCAGAAAGTCCCAGACTCTTTCCATGTATAAAGAGTATTGATTCAGAAAAGAGAGTCGTTTTCAATACCTACAAGGGCCTGGCTCCAGTTCTGCCCCAAACTGCCGACCCTGACTTTGGGCAAGTCCTCGAGCTCTATGGTAGAACAAGGGGGCCGAATGACATGATATTCACTCTGCTTCTTTACATTGACAAGATTGTAAAATGTTTCTTTTCACATTTCTCATCCTAAGGAGATTTCGCCCCCTCCGAATTTCTTTAAGTCTTGAATATTTTGATACTTGGCTTGAATTTTGGGTGTACGCTGGCGGAGTATAGGTAAATTGTTTCCTCTCTCAAGTCATCTGAAATTGCTTTAATTCCTTAATATTACTTTCTCAAAGGATACAGACAGAATATTCTATGATTTTGAGGAAAGGATCGGGGATATCTCTAATAAAGCTAAGATTCACTGCCATGGTGGTACTTTGCCTAAACTATTTCATCAGGCTGCAGAGGCAGATATGAGATTGAACCACATGAAATAGTCACTCTTTTAGGTCAAAAGTAGACTAATACCGGCCACTTCCTGTGGTGTATCCTAACACGGACCTGTTTAGCACGATCCATGATTAGAAAAGAGCCCCAGCTTTCAATCTCCATAGAGAGGCACCCTTTTAGTCCATTTCTCAGGAGATGAATTTTCTAGGAAACTGTTGTGGGTGTGAGATAACAGGACTCAAGACACTTGGTTTTAGTTGAAATGTGATGTCTGTAGGTAGCACGTCCATTGGGATTACGGCTTTGCCTCTGTGTAAACGCTCCCCATCCTATAGAAAGGGCCGGATGAACAGATGGAGAAATGCCCATGCCTTCACCTGGCCCCGCAAACCCTTCCTGGTTCCTCTCGTCATCCTTTCAGAGGGTAAATAATCACACCCGCTTGTTATTAGGAACTGACAGGGCAAAAGAGTTTCCTGCACACCCATCAGGGCTTGGCGTCTCCGGAGTCAGCTTTCCCAAGTAGGGGATGTGTCCAAACACGTGTGTCCCTGTCCTCCTGACCCTTTCCTGTTCCTTTGTTAGTTCAAATCTTCCCATGCAGCAAGCTTTCTTTTTTGTGTGTGCGATTTTGTTTTTCCTTTTTGTGAAGACACGTCAGCAGGTCCCGCTTTAGGTAAAACTGTGAAGTTGACAAAGTTTCTCTCTAGCTTCCCTTTCCACTTCCCCCTCAGCCTCCCCCCTCCCCCCATTCCTTCACACGGACAACATCTCAGGGTGCTCAGCACGCCCAGGGCTTCCTGTTTAGGATGTGATTTTATGAAAACATCCCAGTTCTTAATTAGGATTAATTATTAATTAATTATGAACCAATACATGTTATTAATCATTTGGTATTTACTTAATAATCTTTGTTATTCACATGATCAGCGTGAGCATTTATCTACCCAATTGCTCAAGAATCCGTTTTAATTCTTCTCTTTCCCTCATCACCATCAGCAGAAATTTCTATTGACTCAACCTCAAGAGGTAGAAGCCTATTGTAAATCTGAGCCTTTCTCTTCATCCCCACCCCTACCCCCTTGGTTTCAGCCACCATCATCTCCTGCTCATATTCCTGTAGTAACATCGTGTTTCACTTCTCTTTCCTCCTTTGCCCCTCCACCCAAATCCATTTTTCAAACAGCAGTCACAGTTCACTTTTCAAAAACAATCCTCACCCAAGGATATGTTTATTGATTTTGGAGAGAGAGGAAGGGAGAGACAGGGTGAGAGAGAAAAACAGTGATGTGAGAGAAAACACCCATCAGTTGCTTCCCGTACATACCCTGACCAGGAACCGGGGATCAAACCAGCGACCCGGGTACGTGCCCTGACTGGAGATCTAACCTGCAACATTTTGGTGTATGGGGTGATGCTCCAACCAAATGAACCACACGGCTAGGGCCAGAATTAACTTTTTTTTTTTTTAAACCTGGGAATATACACCTTTATTACATGAGCTTTTAAAAAAAAATTTTTTTTTTTTAAACTTGAGCTTTAAAGCAAGGAGGAAAGAGGATTTATTTGCCTTTCAGGGCCTTAATTTTCCTCAGCTAGAACCCCAGCTCCTTGCCCTCTAGCACAGAACCATCTGCTCGATCACACTGGTCTGGTCTTGAAAAAATACATGCAAAAAGCTCGCCCTGCTGGAACCGCTCTTCTAGAAGACTGCTGGTTTTGGCATTCTTTTCCTTTCATCACATTTCTTCTGAATTTGCTTTTATTCCTTTTTGTTTAGAATCTCTTCCTCTGCAGGAGTCAGCTTGGCCCCCTTCTTGCGGACCAGGGGCAGTGCATAGTGGGGTTTGTACTACTGTCGGCAGGGGGTGCTGTCAATGAGCAGGACCCAGTTCTTCACTGGAGCCTTGATACGGACCAGTTCGTTGTTGGATGCATTGTAGACAACGTCAATAATCCTTGTTTTGCGCATACAACACTCTGAGCCCCTGGGAAGTTGCCCACCTCCAGCCTCAAGGCTCAGTACTTCTTGCTGCCTCCCTTCACATGAACTGTGTGTGTGCGGTGGGGGCCCCAAGCTCATATTTTCGCTTCTTGTGGCAGGGCTTCCTCTTGCTTCCGGTCTTGCAGCGCTTGTGCCAGTCGTTCTGAGAGATGGCATTGGCTGGAAAGAGGCAGTTAATTTTTAAACACATAAGGAAGACCAAGTGTTCCCAGCTTAAAACTTGAATGACTTGCCGTCACACTTTTAACCAAGCAGCACCCATTGCTGTGACCTACTTGATCTGGGCTCCAGCCTTCTCTCTGGCCTCATCTGGAAGCACTCTCTAATGCGCTCTGCCACGCCTACCCTGCCTTCAGTCCGTGTCACTGACAACTCAGTGAGTTCCCGTCTTTGGCATGTTCGCTACTTTCCCTCTGCCTGGAATGCTCTTGCCTCTGGTTTTGGCATGGTTGATTTTTTTTCTTGTCATCAGTTCTCATTTAAATGTCACCTCACTGAGAAGCCACTCCTGGTCATCCAAGTGACTGTGATCATCTAGCCACTCTGTCCCATGACTACATTTTAGCTCTCCACACAGTTCTTACTCCATGTGATGGTGTCTCATTTGTTCCTGTCTCTCTTTCCCCTACTGGAGTGTAAGTTTCATGAGAACTACTTTTCATAGGCACTTCCTCAGTGCCTAGAATGGTGCCTGACGCATAATAGGCAATACATTGTGGTTGGACGAATTTCTAAGTTTTATGTGCCTGGTACCTATATATTATTTAATGCTCTCAAAATTCATATGGGAAAAGTACTATTGTTATTTTTGTTTTACAAATCAGAAAACAGAGGAAAGTAGAGATCTTTACTGCTGGCTACATAACTTGTGGGGCCCAGTGCCAAAGGAAAATGCAGGGCCCTTTGTTAAAAAGAAAAAATTAAAAATTTCAAGACAATCAGCAGGGTTGAATAAAGGCATTTTGGAGAGTGAGGAAAGGCACATTAAATAGGGCAGCCAGGGTATAATCCTTACTGTAAAGGTGAAATATGAGAAAGACTTAAAGGAGGTGAGGGAATTTGCTGAGTGGGCATCTAAGAGTATTCCAGGTAGAGGGAGCAGAAAGATCAAACACTCTTCATTGAAAGTGGTAATGGGAGATAGGTCAAGGGCCGTGGTGAGGATTCTGGGAAACGTTGGAGAGTTTTAAGTAAAGGAAAGGCATAATCTTCATCTTATTAGGAAACCATCATCCCCGCTGCTCTGTTGAACATAGAGCTTGGGGGCGCAACTGAGGAGACCTCTCAGCAGGCTGATGCAATGAACCAGGTAAAGACACAATGAAGAAAGAAAACGACAGGACAATATCTCTGATGAACATAGATGTGAAAATCCTCAGCAAAATATTGGCAATCTGGATTCAGAAATACATTAAAAAGGTCATACGCCATGAACAAGTGGAATTCACCTCAGGGATGCAAGGACGGTAAAATATTCACAAGTCAAAAACATAATACACCACATAAACAAAATGAAGAGCAAAAATCACATGATCATAGTAATAGATGCTGAAAAAGCATTTGATAAAATCCAGCACCCATTTATGATGAAAACACTCAGCAAAGTGGGAATAGAGGGAACAACATATCTCAACATAATAAAAGCCATATACAAGAAACCAACAGCCAACATTATACTCAATGGGCAAAAACTCAAAGCTTTCCCCCTAAGATCAGGAACAGGACAAGGGTGTCCACTTTCACCACTCGTATTCAACATAGTACTGGAAGTTCTTGCCACAGCAATCAGACAAGAAAAAGAAATAAAAGGCATACAAACTGGAAAGGAGGAAGTAAAACTGTCATTATTTGGAGACAACATGATAGTGTACATAGAAAACCCTATAGTCTCCACCAAAAACCTACTCAACCTAATAAGTGAATTTGGAAAAATAGCAGGATGCAAAGTCAATATTCAGCAATCAGTGGCATTTTTGAATACCAACGATGAAATATCAGAAAAAGAAACTAGGAAAAAAAATCCCATTTACTATAGCAACTAGAAAAATAAAGTACCTAGGAATAAATTTACTCGAGATGATAAAAGACCTGCACTCGGAAAACTATAGAATACTGAAGAAAGAAATTAAGGAAGACACAAATAAATGGAAACATATGCCATGTTCATGGATTGGAAGAATTAACATCATTAAAAGGTCCATACTACCCAAAGCAATCTATAGATTCAACACAGTTTCTATTGAAATGCCAATGGAAAAATATTTCAAAAATTTGTATGGAATGGAAAAGGACCTCAAATAGCATCAGAAATCTTGAGCAAGAGGAACAAAGTCGGAGGGCTCACAATAGTGCGTATCAAACTACACTACAAGGCAACAACTGTAGTGTCCAAAAAATCCATTTCATCCAAGGCGAGCTTGCAGATCTGCTTTGGGTAGTAAAGCAATTTGTTTTGTTCCCATAGTCCTTGCCAATTAAGTTAGGAGAGAGATGGCTGTGGAGGGAAAGGCAGAGAGAGAGAAGAGGCACCAGGTAGCTGAAAGGAGGATCGCTTCTTTGAGGTGTTGCAGAGAGGGCCACGTAGGCCTGACCCACCACTGCGGTCATATGGCAAGTACTTTCATGTCTTATTAATTATACGCTATTCTCAGCACTTAGTTAAATTATCTTAAAATTTTCAACAATCCTATGAGGTAGATACTATTCTTATTCCTCATTTATCCATGAAGAAATGGAGGCACAAAGATGTCATGTGCCCAAGGGCAGGTGGTAGAGTTTGGGGTTCAAATCCAGGCAGTTCGGCCACAGATTTTGAACTCTTCATCGACAGATTTAAAAGGGGAGGGGGACAGGGTTCATTGATAGCCAGCACAACTCTGTAGCTCAGACAATTTTAGTAGCAAGGAAAGAAAACCCAAGTCAAATTGGCTTGAACCAATAGGGGACGTGCTGAGCAACGTGCTGAACTCTGTGGGTGGGCACAGGGATCAGAGTTGAGCCTGGGTTCGCACAGGGCCCATGGTCTGATGGGCGGGGCCAAGCATTTTCAGCTGAGTTAGGAAATCTGACAAAATTTCAGCAGACAGCTGTGTTCACGTAATTGAGTCCAACCCAGACTCTAACCACGTGTACACCCAAGTCGTTCATTTCTTTTTCTTTCCAAAATGACTGCTCATTGTTCTCACCGAATGCGAAGGCTCACTTTTCTTGCTCCGTTCTGTAGAGTTTCGCAGGGTTAGGACTCCGATGCGTCCTTTCCCTTTGATCCAATGAGAGACAAATGTGCCCTTTCAGAGTGTGCCCCTTGGCTCTCTGTTCTCTGTCGTGTTTCAGTGTAAAGTTCCATTATTTTCTGCGATCACCAGCGTCCCCTCTCCTGCTTGAATAGGGCAGAGGGTGGAACACTTGAAGCCAACTGGCAGGAGCCCAGTACTGTTGTGTCTGATTTACAAAGTGATATTTATGCCTTATTCATTCCCAACGATCGATCAAACAATTCCCCGGGACAGTAACAGAGCTGACACATCAATATGAAGAGGTCCTGGCTTCATGAAGACCTTGATAGGTCAGGACCAACAATAAATCAGCTGCTTCCTGCCTATTCATTTATTCAGTTCACTCATTTTTTTGTCAACACGTATTTACTGATGACCTACTATGGGCCAAATGCTGTTCTGGGCCCATTGCCTTCTTTCTAGCTCAGAGGTTGGCCAACTTTCTCTGGAAAGGGCTAGAGGGTAAACATTTTAGGCCTTACAGGCCCTATGATCTCTTTGGCAACTACTCAGACCTGCAGCTGTGATGTAGAGGCAGCTGTAGACAAAATATATAAACTAAAGAGTGGGGTTGTCGTTCAGTAAAACTTTATTTGCAAAATAAGAAGCTGGGTTTGCCCAGTGGGTCCTGGTTTGTTGATCCTCTCCATCTAGCTTAATTCTAATCAGGGTCCATCACCACCCCTTCTGATAATTCCTCTTCCTTTTTCTTTCCAAACTTCAGAGCAGAGGAACCCATTGGTTAATCGATCAATCAAGTCGATTGAGTTCCGGTTCCGAAGGTTCTGTAGTTTGTTTCTTGTTCAGCAACGATAACAACAATAATGTAGGCACCAACAAGAGCAATAATACTAGCTGACAATTATATAGCACTCACCACGTGCCAGTCACTGCTCACAGCACTTTTCAAAAAGTAACTCCTTTTCACGTATATGTACATACATATACACATGAACACACATAATTATTTTTGGCTATTATTTTCCAGTATCATGTATATTTTGGTAACGATGAATAATACCTAATATTTGCTGAGCTCCTACAAGAGACCAGATGTCAGACTAAGCATCGCTTGTTTATTATCTCACTCGGCCTCTCAGTAGCCCTTCGAAGGAGGTACGGTTTTTATGTCCATTTCACAGCCAAGCTCATTGGAGCTCCAAGTGATTCAAGAACTTGTCTCAGCCGGCACGTGTGCGTGTGGGACTTGTTCAGGCCTCCAAATCGTGTGCTCTAACCACCCTGCCATAATGTCTTGTTTGCGCTGGAGGAGGATTTATAAATTAATAAATCCCAGACAGTTACGAGGGTTTTACTATGATTGTATTTTACTTTTAAATTAAAAGAAATTCCTTTAATGATGCGAGCTTCTCAGAAGGCAGAACACAAGACGGTTGTATCTCCGCTGCTTGGGCATTTTGGTGACTGTCATTTACAAACACAGTGCCCCAGAGACCTCATTAAACCGACACACAACGGGAGGCGTTAAAACCTAAGTGCAGCTGCTCTGCTAAGGAATGTCGCCTGTGGGGCGGAGCCAGGCCTTTAGTTGGCCAGCAGGGGTGGCACTGGCCAGAGGGCGGAGGTTGCCGCTCCAGCCTGCAATGTGGCCCTGCCCTCGACAGCTGACAGCCATCCCGCCTGCCTGGGAAGGGGTGGTCTTACCCATAGATTAATCTTGAAAGCTGCCTCTTTTCGGGCCTTTTTGTTGTGCGGCTCAAAAGAGTTGCTCAGCTGGTGCAGTTGCAGTCAACAAAAGGAAGCTCTGTTGGGACAGGAGCAGGGCAGGCCTGCCGGGCGGGCGTGCTGACCTCGTGGGCTGTGGGCAGCGCGGACGTTGAGCATGAATCTGAGGCCTCGGGTTCTCCTGGTCTTCGCAAATTAGGGGTGCACTGGGCCAGGCGCATGTTTTGAGGGAATCCCCGGCCTTCACAGAACAAGCTGTTTTGTGGGTGCATTCAGTGTTTCCGGTGGAGCTTGCATTGCGAGTCACGCGAAATGAGAGCAATTTCTCTCTCAACTCACTTTAAAGTGCTACGAACAAAGCCAGCCCCAGATGACTTTTTTCTATTCCCTGGATGCTGTGACACAGATTATCAGGAAACTAGTGGAAAATACAATGATTAGGTTTTAGAAAAAATGAACTTCGGACTCAGTTCTGTCCCAAAGAACTGTGTCACCTTGGATTGGTCTTTTCAGCTGAGTCCCTGCACCTTTTCCTGTTAAGTCATGGGGTTGGCAGAGATGATTTTTAACTTCCTCTCTGGTTCTGAAAGGTTATAGTTGCATGTAAATGACTTAGGAAAAATCATTAGTGTTTTTATGTATTGCTACTGAGAAATCAGAGTGAGAGAGAAAAGAAAGCGTCTCTTCCTGTACCTAGCAAGGTCTGTGGGTTGAAAATGACCATAAGTCTTGGGATTGAAGTGGAATATAAGGCAGAACTAAAACCCATTTCCCTTTGTAATGGATCTCCCTCCCTCCCTCCC